>BQNB010160556.1:0-14785 GCA_026074375.1 Tanacetum coccineum | reverse complement strand
AATTCTTTTATCTTTCAGAGACAGTCACTTCGATATAGTTTCGACGGTTCTTTTTTTCTCTCATTTTTTTAGACAGCGCGAAATTGACTGATGGCTGAGACTAATGTTTGATTGCAACTGACTTGAGCCATCGTCCGGCAAGTCAAGTAAGAAAAATAGCTGCAACCGTATTTTTTTCTTTTTAATCTTGTCAGCCTTGATCTCTTGAAAGTTGAGTTGTTTAATAGATTTATTGCTTTTGTTATTTTTCAGATCCTTGAAGATGCAGGTGATGCTTTCTTTCAATATATTTTTTTCAACTTAGTAATCGTTTAGGGGTGTTGTCATTTATAGCACTTGATGTAAATATTTATTTGTATGTTTTTAGATCTGTTTATTCGTATTTTTGGACTTCCAAATTTTTTTCCATTGTCTCTTGAATTTCAAAGTGCATTAGGATCTATTATTATATTTGAATGAATGGTTTCAGCTTACCATTAATGGTGTTGTCTCGGGAATTATGTTTACGGCGCGTACAAAAGTTGACGAAGTTTGGGTTACCACCACTACATGTACAAATTTATATTTAATTTTAGAGTAAACAAGCAAAAGAACCCGCGCGTTGCGGCGGGAATAATTTTTTTCCGAATAATTTTGTTTTTCACGTTTTGGGGTTTTTTTTTGGGCGATGCGTTATGGCGGGGCTAATTTTTAATTTTTTTTTTGTATGATTCAGGGAAAAAAATTTGCGTTGAGACGGGCTAATTTTTTCTTTTTTTGGGACGGCTTTGTAAATTTTTTTAGTAAATTTTTTTACGTGAATTTTGTGTAAGAAAATCGTAAATAGTTAGGGTCCGTTTTGTATTTTTTTTTTTACTTTGGGCCAGATTTTAGGCTATTTTGGGATTTTTTTTTGGCTAATTTTTTCCCGCATATTTCCTTCTTTTGTACGATTCGGGAATTATTTTTTTTCGTTGGGACGGGTTAATTTTTTCCCTAATATTTTCTTTTTTTGGGACGGTTCGATATCTTTTTTTTTGGGCCAGATTTTGGGCCACATTTTATGCGAATTTTAGGCTAGTTTGTCGACAAATGTGTATATTAGTAATAATTTTTTTTATATGGCTTATGTGTTGGGCCTCATGTTTAAAGTGTTGTTTTTTTTGCTATATGGTTTTTTTTAATATAATGGGTTGTACGTTTGTGACCATATCGATTATTTTAAAGTTATTAGGTATCGAAGATGTTTCCGCGGGTATTTTTTTTATCTGAATAAATCAGAACTTTTGTAATATTTTTTCCCTCCTACTTTGTGCATACAAATTTAAAAAAAAACAAAAACAAAATAATTTAAAAAAAAAAAACTAAAATCGGGCTGGCCCAAAATGGGAGCCCGTTACTGTAGCAGGTGGCCCACTGTCAAAACGACAGTGGATTTGACGCCTAATGTGTATATTAGTAATAGTAATGTGCGACTGAATTCATGATAAGTTGACTTGAGGAATATTATATAATAAGCACAAATTAACCTAAACAAATATTGTTAGTACAAAAACCGTGTATGGGGGTGAATATGGGTCTGGATTATTTGGTGGATTGGGCCGGTGAACGGGCTATGATGTGGATCTTGTACAAATCCAAGTAATGAAGAGATAATCTGCACAAATGAGAGTAAATTGTTAGCCTTACAGCGGGGCGGACCCCACGATTAAGCTTCCTACTTTTGTGCATGCAAACAAATTTAATAGAAAAAAGCGAACAAAACTATTCCGGGCTAGAGCCACAAATATATAGCGGGAAGAAGTCCGTTACTGTCAAGCTTATAGGGCCCCACAGTCAAAAACGACTGCGTTTTTGTCAACGATTGTGTATAATTACTAATAACAAGCAAAGAGGAACCGCATAATAGTCGTGCCAGCGTGGCTCAATTTTTTCTTTCCTGAATAATTTCTTTTTTTTACGTTTCGGTTGTGTTTTTCTATTTTGGGGCGATGCGTTATGGCAGGGGCTAATTTTTAATATTTTCTTTTTTGTATGATTGCGGAGAAAGAAAAATTGCGTTGGGACGGCTTCAAAATATTATTTATCCCGAATCTTCTTTTTTGGACGTTTTGCAAATTTCGTTTACGGGAATTTTTTGTGTAAAAAATCGTAATAGTTAACACAAGAGGTGAAGGTTCCGTCTTTTATGATTTTTTTTACACACTACACTACTGGGCAAAAACTTGACATATTTTTAGGCTATTTTTTGGCTAACTTTTTCTCCCGTGATAGTTCATTTTTTTTGTACGTTTCGGGAATTTTTTTTTTGGCATTGGACGGTTAATTTTTCGCCGATTACTTTCTTTTTTGAGACGGTTCGATACTTTTTTATTTTGAGCCGTGATGTATAACAAAAGGTTGTGACACAATATAAAAACACAGACGTACGTTTTATTTTGTTAATTTTTTTACTGGATTCTTAATGTGTAAGCAAATCAGTATTATAAGTTATACAAGTTGAGGAACCGATTTGTATTTTTTTCTATTACTTTTGTCCAATAGTCGTTTCATGGCTATTTTGGCTCACTTATTTTTTTTTTACTTTGAGCCACATTTTTAATGACGCAACATTTATAAGGCTTAGTTTGTCACAAATGGTGTATATTAGTAACAAAAAATTTTTTATATGGGCGATATTTTATGCAGCGCCTCATGTTTAGAAGAGAAGTTGTTTTTTTTTGCTATAAGGTTTTTTTATTTAATATAATATGGATTGTACGTTTTGTGACCTATAATCAGCATGTATTTTAAAGTTTATTAGGTATCTCTCCTTGAATATGTTTCCTTCCCGCGGTATTTTTTTTATCTAGAATAAATCGAGAAAATAAAACTTTTTGTAATGTTTGACTTTTTTCCGCTCCAAACTTTGTACATAGCAAATTAAAAAGAAACAAAAACAAAATAATTTATAAAAAAAAAAAAACTAAAAATCGACTGACCCGAAAATAAAACAGCACCCAAGTATAGCCCAAGTCAAACTTGGCACTGTAGATGAATAGTGTGGTCAAATGTTTGTGGATTAGTATAGAGTTAAATATGAAAAGAATGCTAACAAAAAAAACATAAAAAAACCAAACTTGGCAAGCAAATAGTGAATACCACCTTGCTAAGTTAAGTCACCAAAATGTGAGTTGACTTGAAAAAATAATTGAAGGCATGAAAAACATCATTTATGGTCGTGGTTGCTTGAACGTGACCCTTAGCTTCTGAAATTAGCAACGGTGTAACTATCACTAATTATTATTATTTAATAAAATGCACCGACCAAGACACGTATTATACACTCTTAGAATGCCATAATTTATCATGATTTACATAATATACTACTAGTAATTAATTACTCCGTAAAACGCTACATGATTTACATCTAACACTAAGGATTTGCTAGTCTTAGCTTATAAAATTTGGTTAATGGCACGTTCCTTTTTGCCCTTTCGATAATCAGTTTTATTCAGCCAACTTATTGGTATAACTAACAATACAATCACATAAATAATCAACGATTAATCACGAAGTGATTTTTTATTATTCAATCACCGGAAGACTATCATAAGTATCATCTAGAACTGGACCTAGCTTTACTAGACAAGAAGTGGGCAAGGAAAGAATTATTGGGACTAATTGTCAAAAGCTTTGCGTCAAAGCTAAAGTGTCACGACAAACACAAATATTGAATTCGTTCACTCCTCAATAACCTTTTCTTTTTATATTCGATCGTGAATTTTATGTGTATCTGTTTCATATAGGGTCCACATTAAATTTTATGACACTTCACGGTTTAAGTCTATGGGGTACATCGCTCAAATGTACCCTGAACTACGGCAATTAAATAAATAATATTAAGAATATTGTTAGGCGTTTGGGGAAATCTGTCTTATCTTTATTTCCTTGGAATGTTGGTGCAATTAATACGCACGTATAACGTATATAGAAAGTCTGTTTTGACATATTATTTATCATGTCGGCAAGATAGCATACTCTTATGACGATGCAAATATTCAAGTTATATTCTTTCTTCCCTAGAAGATGACACCAACCAACTGAAACGGGACCATCTTCTGTCGACACCCAAATATCTCTTAGACATATGTGAAGGAAAATGCTAACCTGAGATTACACATGTGTTTAACCGCAACTTTTAAACTATTTTTTTTTCTTGTTATATAAAATCAAACTGAATATACGTATCACATAATGTATAAAAAGAACATATATGAACATATCATGCACGTATATGAGTTTTTTTATTTTATTTTCTAAAAATAAACGTTCGCTTAGAAATTGCACCAATCACTATAATACTGTTTACGAAGGAAATATTATCTTTCACATTTCAAATTTTGCTTGATTGGTTAGATTCAGAAATGAACACATTTGTTTTTAACAAATTAAAACAAAAGAGATGAACATTTTTTGAGATAAAAAGAGCACAATACGAAAATATAGTTCAGTAAAGATCTAAACTCACAACTATATAATGTTAGAAAATATGGTTCAGTAAAGATCTAAATTCACCCCTTGAACCTTGTGTCTGTGTTATGGTGGAAATATATTAGCTTAACGAGTGTGCATTTCACTGGGGCTGAGCATAATAGAGTAATAGATCACGGACCGGACCGAACATATTTCGTTCAGGTCCTCGGTCCATCATTTTCTTGATATTAAGTCTTCGGTCCGATTCGGTCTTACACAAAATCAACAATTATGATTTTTTAAACCGAACCGGACATGGACCAACCATTTCGGTCCGGTCCCCGGTGTTTTGACAAAAACAGTTTTCAGTCCGGTCCGGTCTTGATCGGTCTATGATCGGCCTTACACTCCACACTTCTCTAACTCGCATCTGAGTACGATATGAAATCACATTGATATCTACTACGAGTAAATCGCAATTACCTGATGAAACTAAGAGTACCGTGTAACAACATAAATAACACAAATATCGCAAATAACGCTATAGATTACAAACCCTTTTTGTATAGTTTTAAACCTATTATTGTATTGTACTATATACTAAAGATCAAATCTTTATTTTGTCTTTTTTTGCACTGTCCATGCTACAGTGCTACTTGGGCTCTCACTTTGAGCCGGTTTATTGAGCTCTCATTTTGGGCCGGTCCAAGTAATGTTTTTTTTTTAAAAATTTTGCTTGGCACAAAATAAGAAGAAAAAAAATATTATAAAAGTACCGATTTATTCAGATAAAAAAATACCCGCAGAAATATCTTCGATACCAATCCTTATTTTGTCTTCTTCTACACTGTCCATGCTACAGTGCTACTTGGGCTCCCACTTTGGGCCGGTTTATTGGGCTCTCATCTTGGGCCGGCCCAAGTAATGTTTTTTTTAAAAAATTTGCTTGGCACAAAATAAGGAGAAAAAAATATTACAAAAGTATCGATTTATTCAGATAAAAAAATACCTGCAGAAATATCTTCGATACCTAATAACTTTAAAATAATCGACAGGGCCAAAAACGTATAACTCAGCCCATATAAAAAAACAACAAACTATTAAACATTAGACGGAAAAAATAAACCCGCACAACATAAAAAAAATAAAAAAATTAATGCCCCGCAACAACACGGAAAAAATTAACGTCCCGCAGCAACGCGTAGGTAATCACGCTTTTTTAAATAATCCCAAGCTAAATGAGACTCCTCGAAGTCATCTCCACCCTAACTCGTTTATGACCACACTTTATACTCATTCATTCACATTCACACCCACAACCCCATTTCTATAAATAATAACACACCCAAAACGCCATGGATATCCAAGAAACACAACTCAAAAAACAAAAACTTGAAACAACAACAACAATGGAAAAATCAAACGGTGAAATATTTGTAGTACCATTTTTCGGTCAAGGACATATGTTTCCAGCTATGGAGCTCTGCAGGAACATTTCATCACATAATTATGATGTTACTCTTATCATACCTTCAAATCTTTCTTCATCAATCCCATCCAGTTTTACCGAACAGTCAACTTTTATCCATGTTGTTGAGACTCCAGTGGAGTCTTCACCACCAGAATCTGAGTCCGAAAAAGAGGGTGGTCCTAGAGGGGGCCCACTTGAGGCGCAAAATAAGCAGATGGGTCATGGGATCAAGATGTTTTTGTCATCAAGATCAGATGATAAGAGACCTACGTGTGTGATCATTGATGTTATGATGAGCTGGAGTAAGGAGATCTTTGTGGATTATAAGATTCCTGTTGTGTCTTTTTTCACTTCTGGTGCGACTTTTTCGGCTTTGGATTATGGAAGGTGGAAGGCGAATGTAGGCGATATGAAGCCTGGTGAGACTAGGGAGCTTCCTGGATTGCCTAAAGAAATGGCTGCTACTTTTGCTGAACTGAATAGAGGCCCCAGAGGGCGGCCTCAGAGACCCAATTGTCCTATAGGTGAACATGGGCACGGGGGACCACCGGATAGGATGAGATTTGGTGGTCGTGGAGGTGGACGGGGTGGCAGGGGAGGTCGTGGAGGTGGTCCGCCTGGACCAGGTTCAAAGCCGCGCTGGGTGGATGAAGTAGATGGATCAGTTGCTTTGCTTATTAATACCTGTGATGATCTCGAGCGTGTATTTATCGAATACCTCGGCGAAGAAGCTAAAATTCCGGTTTGGGGTGTTGGGCCATTGCTACCAGAACAGTATTGGAAATCAGTGGGTTCAGTTCTTCATGATTCGGAGATGCGATCAAATCATAAATCGAATTACAGTGAAGATCAAGTGTTTCAATGGTTGGAATCTAAACCAATTGGATCAGTGATCTATATCTCGTTTGGAAGTGAGGTTGGACCCACTATTGATGAGTACAAAGAGCTAGCTAAAGCCTTGGAGGAATCAGACCAAGCTTTCATATGGGTGATCCAGCCGGGCTCGGGTAAAACTGGTATTCCTCGATCCTTCTTGGGTGCGACTCACACGGATACTGAGGAAGAAGAGGAAGGCTATTATCCAGAGGGTTTAGATGAAAAAGTTGGGAACAGAGGATTGATCATCACTGGATGGGCACCGCAGTTGTTGATTCTGAGCCACCCATCTACGGGTGGATTCTTATCACATTGTGGGTGGAATTCGACTGTAGAGGCGATAGGGCGTGGGGTCCCAATCTTGGGATGGCCATTACGTGGTGATCAGTTTGACAATTCAAAGCTAGTGGCTAATCATCTTAAGATAGGGTCTAAGTTGTCATGTGCTGTTTGTGAGGACGGGCGGTCAGGAAAGTTCACAAAGGATGATATATCCGTAGGAATTAAGAGGTTGATGACTGATGAAGAGGTGCATGAGCAAGCAAAGAAACTAAGCAAAGTATTTCAGAGTGGATTTCCAGTTAGTTCAGTGAAGGCGTTGGGTGCTTTTGTGGAGTTTATTAGCCAAAAGGCAACCTGATTAGCGCCGGTAAAAGGATTTGCTCATTTTAGTGTGTTTTTTCCTACTGAATACTATATGTATACATAAATCTGTTATGATTTTTATATACCAGATCGTAATGTATGTAGTTTGTTGACTGAATTGTATGCTTCAACTTGTTTGTAATCTTGAACTAACATATTTTCAACCCGTTAACTTCACATCACAATGGTTTACAAGCGAATATAGTCAAAGCAATTCATAAGCAACCAAAAGTGTTGGCTGGCAAAGCTTTCACCAAACCTAGTACGAAACAAGGAAATGCACCTCCAGAAGTCCCCTATTGTTGCCAAATTTGAAAATTGTTAATGTAGCGTCAAACAAGTATAATTTATGAAAGGGACTGTATATAAGAACATAAAAGGGTCATGGGCATAAACAGGTAATGATTTTATCAATGAGAAACATTTTTTCCCTAATCTGTAACTTAAAGCGTACTCTTTTATAGACCCAGCAACAAGATAAAGGAGCTATAACTATATATTGATTCTGAACCTAATCTACACATTTTTTTGAGTTTATATTAAGGCCTTAAGGGCCACGTTTATTCCATATTCGAACATATTGTGCAAAGATCACTTGCGCTCCCGCTTTACTGAATCTTAGATGCAACTAACAATCCACCGTTTATGAATCAATGACCAACTACCAAGATCAACCGAAGTATTGTATCAGGATGTCTACAGTCTAGACAGTAAACAGATACCAAATGTACAAATGATATAAACTTATCATACAAATGATTTACGAAAGACACAGAATACGCAAATTTGAGTTGATTGAATACGGAAATTGGTTTAATGGTAGCGGTTTGGTTCCTATATTCGACAAATTATTGATGCACTTATTATTCTCTACTTAATCATTTTGAGGCGGTCAATTCAAGAGTAAAAACTGGTCTGAGATTCTGTATATTGTGGAGATGTGTTTGGTTTTTTTGGGGTGAAAAGCTTTGGACTTTGTTTTGTTTTTCTTTATTTTCTGTGGATGTGCAGGTTGTTTCTGCTTATAGGTCTTTGGCTGCAGCTCTTGTTTCCTCAGATGATGAGTTCTAATTAGTTATATTTTGCTTGGCTGTTGACCAACCTATATGACAAATCAAATTATAACATCAAAGATTATCAAATACATGAAGAAACACTGTGTATAAACTAAAAATGGAGGTAGGTGACTTAGTCATATACTGCATCTATATTAAAGAATAAAACGTGCAGGTGTGGGAGACAGCATTACATTATGTTATGCAATACAATTAGTTTATTTCTATACGACTCGATCCATATTGGGAACATAAATAATATATGTATTTTAATACATTCAACATCCAGTTGAATCTTTTGATGAAGGATGTGAATCCTTTTTACTGTATGTATTTTTTACTGATAAAACAACAAAAGAAACATCATTTTTAACAATACTGGGAATTTTCACATTTATGCACATGCAACTAACAGATCTCCATAATATCTGATACCCGTGGCATGTGGTAGGTTCTGGATATGTTGGACAGCGCTTTAAGGTAGGTACAAGAGAGGTCGAAGGTGGAGTGACACGTGTTGATCCTCGAGCGGGAGAAGCTTCTAATATATATTAAATTGACTTTGGTGTAAATTTGTTTGATTAAAGAATACAAGATATCGGCCGACCCTTTAGTTTTGGATCTCAACGACTCCACTACTACTCCCTTCACATTTAGACCACCTTTCTATAAGCAGACACCACAGCATCTGTGTGATAACAAACCCAGATCAAGAAAAGAAAGTTGAACTAACAAGTATGGAAGGAGCAGGTGAAATTCTAGTAGTACCGTTCTTTGGGACGGGTCACCTCAACCCAGCTATGGAACTCTGCAAGAACATCTCATCTCATAATTACGATGTCACCCTCGTCATTGCTTCTCACCTATCGTCATCCATCCCATCCACCTTCACCGACCACTCCTCCTTCATTCATGTAGCTGAGATCTCTGACACACCACCACAGACCCCTGAATCTGCAACACAGGCTCCGCCAAAGGGGGACCCTCTTCACGATCAAAACGAGCAGATGGGTGAGGGAATCAAATCATTTCTTTCCACGAGATCTGAAGTTAAGCCCATATGTGTTGTGCTTGATGTCATGATGAGCTGGAGCAAAGATATTTTTGTACATCATAAGATTCCGGTGGTTTCTTTCTTTACTTCCGGCGCAACATTTTCGGCCGTGGATTACGGAAAGTGGAAGGCACAGGTAGGAGACATGAAACCCGGTGAAATCCGAGAACTTCCCGGGTTGCCTAAAGAAATGTCTGTCAGTTTCGAGGATCTAAGCAAAGGTCCGAGAGGAAGATCGGGCGGTGGTGGAGGTCGGCGTGGACCAGGCACCAAGCCACGTTGGGTGGATGATGTAGACGGCTCAGTGGCCTTGCTTATCAACACTTGCGACAATCTTGAGCGTCTATTCATTGACTATATTGCTGAACAAACTAAGCTACCGGTCTGGGGTGTTGGACCATTGCTACCAGAAAATTATTGGAACTCAGTAGGTTCCCTCCTTCATGATTCTGAGATGAGATCGAATCACAAATCGAATTATACAGAAGATCAAGTGTTCCAGTGGTTGGAATCAAAACCAACTGAATCAGTGATCTATATCTCGTTCGGAAGTGAGGTTGGACCCACAATGGATGAGTACAAAGAACTAGCCAAAGCCTTGGAGGAATCAGACCAGTCTTTCATATGGGTGATCCAGCCTGGTTCAGGTAAAACCGGGATCCCCCGATCCTTCTTAGGGGCGGCTCAAACTGAAACCGACGAAAAAGAAGAAGGGTACTATCCTGAGGGTTTGGATGTAAAAGTTGGGAACAGAGGTTTAATCATCACCGGATGGGCACCACAACTGTTGATACTGAGCCACCCATCTACAGGCGGATTCTTATCACATTGCGGGTGGAACTCCACTGCAGAAGCAATAGGGCGTGGGGTCCCAATCTTGGGATGGCCGATCAATGGTGATCAGTTTGACGTTGCAAAACTGGTTGCCAACCATCTTAAGATAGGGTTTGTGATGTCAAGTGCTGATAATGACAATGGAAAGCTGGTAAGGTTCAGCAAGGATGATATAGTGGCAGGAATTGAGAAATTAATGGTTGATGAAACTGTGCATACACAGGCCAAGAAACTTAGCAAGGAATTTGAGAGCGGATTTCCAAGGTCTTCAGTTGATGCATTGGGTGCTTTTGTGGAGTTTATTAGCCAGAAAGCAACCTGATTAGCTTCACAAACCAGATCTGTCGTGAGTTTTTCATAATGTATGGAGCTTGTATGCTCTAAGGGATGTAGGCTGTGCATTTACTTTGCAAAATTTATGCAAGTTTCGTGTTTTTATTTGTTTTATAAAGAAACAAAAAACTCTTCTATCATTCTATGCTTACTATTGATCCTAAATATGTTCAGTTGTTCATAGGAATAAAAGATTTGCACAACCAGATTGGGCTTCCAATAAACAAAGAGCATACTGTTATATGCGTGTCTTGAAAGTCTTGAAGCTGTTTTGGTTCTTCTAGTAACCTGCCAAGATAAAAGAATAGATTTCACCAACAGAAAGACATGTATCAGTACACTATTAATGATAAATACTTTTTAAAATATGGAGTATCTATGTATGAAATGTTTATATGAATTATGCAAGAGAGTAGGATCATTACATCTGATAAATTTGAGCCAGAGAGTAAGTTGCAGTTAATCGCTCTCTCCCAGCATACAAGAGAGCCAGGAAACCCTGCACGATCAATATGATTAGTTGAGAATACTATATATCACATCTTCGTCAAAATGGAGTTCAACAAGATCATCTTCAGGAATAGGCACACAAGTTTTGCACCATCGACATCAAAGTCTATAATATAAACTTCAGCAAAGAGTTGGATACCAGCTGCTAAAAGCAAGGGAATGAACACAAGGAAAGCATCTCTAATTAGATAAAAGGAATGGAGCCAAAATCTACTCTCAACTTAATTGTGTTGATCATTAAGGGGTTATTGCTGAACTAGAAAATACCTTTAAAGGTATTAAAAAGAGATGGATTACTAATTTGATGCAAACATATGCCAAAGGTACATCAGAACAAAATGAACTGGACTGTCATAGAAATCAGATATTGGAGACATAGATTACTATCCCAAAGGAACCTGAATTATTATCTCAAACAAAAGCAAAAGTTCATAATGCAACATTCCCATTATTTGTCTAACTGCTGAACAAGATGATATTAAGTAACAATAATTACGCCTGTAGTATAACATATCTTCGGGCTTCCTTAATGTTGTAAGTTATCATCTCCAAACAGACTATATACTGTAACATTGTATCTTGTCATGATTGGTGTTAGTAGAGGTAGTGTTTTTAACTACAAAGCAGTTAATAAATTTTTTTAATCTTTTTTAGCCCATTCTACCCAAAGGTACACTCGCACCAGATTAGCGACACACAGCACCCCTGCAGTTGTATCAGACCAAGCCATCACTGGGAGTTCGTGTAATCCCTATACTGTCAATTTAACTCGCACCTATGTCATCTGATAACCCTGCTGGTAATGCCAATTTGACCCATAAGAAAACTTAAACTGGTCTTGATTCTAAGTATTCGTTATTTTGTTCACTTTAACTCTAAACCTTGGTTTTAAATTGCGTGTTGCGATCCGTTGTGATTAAGGTCCAAATGACCGATGCGCGATGCGGTTGCGAGCGCATCATGGACGTGCGGCGCTAATTTTAAATATAAATATACAAAATATTTCTACTTAAGTCTATAATACAAGTAAATGCTTAAACATGAAATAAGTCACCTACATATTGATACTACTAAAGGCTTAAACGTTAAATAAGTTACTTACATATTCCTAACGAGTAGCGAATTACTAATAACAAAAGTAACTAAGTAACATATTTGAGAGTTTAAGATACACATAACAAAAGCTATCAAAAGCGGTTATCTTTCTCTATATCTTTAGTTAAGTAGTCATCAACTAATAGTCATCAAGATCATCATCGTCGTCATCAAATACGGGTATCGGATCACCATCATCATCATTAGATGCTTCAATATCTTCTTCAAAATCATCTTCATCTACAAGCTCAAAGGGTCTAGATCTTCTAACAGGGGTTTGAGTGTTTGACCTTTTCCTTTAACAACCCTCGATGACCCAACACCACTTTGTCTTGATGCTCGAGTAGAATAACTAGGCTCATTTGCGCCAGAAGCTCTTTCGAC
Source organism: Tanacetum coccineum (assembly GCA_026074375.1). Taxonomy (NCBI): domain Eukaryota; kingdom Viridiplantae; phylum Streptophyta; class Magnoliopsida; order Asterales; family Asteraceae; genus Tanacetum; species Tanacetum coccineum. Next base: position 2,094 of record BQNB010160556.1, on the reverse strand, counting down.
ATCACCCCATGTCAAATCTTCCCCAACATACACCAAATCATCACCATCATCACAATCATCTTTCATTCTCCCCATCATCCACTCATTGCTATCATCAATTTCATTCAAAAGGATAGGATCGGCATTCCCCTCTCTTCTAGATCGACGCTCCAATGCACGATTGAATTTCACATAAACCATGTCATTCAATCGACTTTGGGCCAATCGGTTTCTTTTTTTGGTGTGTAGCTGAAATATATAATTCTATGTTATTCAAGTACTTCAATAGCTTAGTGTAAAAGATGTCTCAATTCCTCAAGCTAAACTATGGTCTATGTAATTGTGAATTTGTGACTTACGTGTTAAAAGATGTCTCAATTCCTTGGCATTGTCCATGGCTTTATAAATGTAACCCATAGCCGGCTTTCTTTCTCCATCAACCATTCTAAGGACATTAACCAGGGGACCCGTCAACTTAAGAGTATAAACAATGTTCTTCCAAAATGACCCTGCTTGTAATGCCAATTTGACCCATAAGAAAACTTAAACTGGTCTTGATTCAAGTATTCATTATTTTGTTCACTTTAACTCTAAAGTCTAAACCTGCTCAAAATTTCTGAGGTATTCTTGAAACTATGTATCTAATTTATTCTCCTACTTTGATGATGAGTGGTTTCAAGAAAATTTTGAGAAAAGATATGTTTTCTTCTGATCAGATTTGACGGTGTGTCATCCGCTGATACTAAGTAGCAAATTTCTTCTAATTCAATACTGCACTACAAAATTCCGTTTGCATCACATACTATCACTTGTTCTATATCAACAGTCACCGCTCACCATATGCAATCTAATATCCAAACCCCAGTAACTTTTATCTTCTTTTTGTCAAGAATATCCTCAATCATGTCATGCCATGAAAAGATAATATCCTTCGTGCCTATAGAAGACTGCTCTCCCACATTAACAACATGCTCAGTTACTTGTTTCTATAGTTAGTTACGTAGTAAAGTTTATCGGCTTATAGTTTCAAATACCTTATCGTAAATCATACAATCCATGATCAAGAATACAATGAGCAATAGTGCAATCCCCGCCACAGTAAGGTCGTTATATTGATGTGAGGTCAGGCTACTACTATGGCTGTGTTTGGGAGAAGGTGTATCGGGGCTTACGGGGGCTTAAGCTTCTAAAATAATCCGGCTTGTATCCAAAGTCATGCTCATATTACTGTAGTAACTGGTACATAGATAATAACAACCAAAACATGAATAAGAGATTCACTATATCCATAATCCATACTGAAACACAACAGACGAGAATAAAGTCACCATTTTCATGTACACTTGCAGTTTTACAATCATGTTCAGTTTGTTATTTCAAACTTGAGCGCGTTACAACTAGCAAAAGATCTAAATGCATGGCATAGTAAAACAGTCATACTCGCTTTGTTATTTAAACTTAACCGGCTACAAATCAATCATAAGTGACTAGCCGAATTGGTAACCATCAACAAATTTTCAAAAAAATGAACTATAATCCATTATGTCTTCTCTATATGTAACATCGTAACGAATTTTGAATAACAAAACAAAAGTTGAATCACAAAACCTAACCCTGGAACCTGCATTGCGAAATTCAAATTAAGTCACTGAAATTACAGTGTATCTATTTAAAATCGAATCTAATGTAACAATCTGGTGGTCTGGTGGGGACCTATAGTCAATCAGTTGGTTGATAAGAAAAGGACTGCATAGTAAATCGAAATTGATAAAAATTATACCTACATGTGTATGCTCGTTAAACTGCATTATAAGTTGCGATTGTGAGTGTGTGCTTGTATATATCCATACAGACACGTACATACATGTGTGTGGGTGTGTGTCAACTCAGCAGAGGAGTTATTCTAAATACCTAAATAAGGACAGCTATTTGGAAACTGATATGTCTACACTTGCAAGTCAGTGTGAGGTGATCCCGAAAAATCAGTTTGGTTAAAGGGAAATGAAACAAGTTCTTAAAACAAGCTGCTAAGAAGTGGACAGAGGAAAACGACTTTTACCTTCATCGTCCACGAGACGGTGGAAGAAGCTATTGTTAGGGAAGATGGTGAACAGG
>BQNB010160555.1:0-12979 GCA_026074375.1 Tanacetum coccineum | reverse complement strand
CATAAAGAAAATATAATCATATCTCACGAGAATAAGTTAATATTTTGAAATCACAAAAACACATATGCGAGGTTCAAGTAGTCTAGATCAACTAAGGAGAATCCTAATTACTACTTGTTTAATAAGCAATCCTAATGAAATACAAAGTTCATCAATGTAAACTAACATTAGGCATATTTAGAAAGAGCCATTTAATCAAGTTAGATGATGAATATGAGACTATTACTAGTGGTGCTCAATTTAGGCTAAACACGACTATTTTTATGGGTTATACCATGAACCCAACTTCCTTCCCAGAAGCAATTCAACCATTAGGTTAAACTGAATTTCTAGTGCAATAGATTCTCTAGTAGTCATTCTCATTTTAGAATAAAATAGAATTTTCGCATTTGCCTAATGAAGTGTATCAAAGATGAAATTTGCATTGTCCACTAATACTTGGCCTAATATGACTCAACTAATATGTTTTAATTCCGGTTCTCATAAGATGTGTAGAATTCTAGGGTTTAATGAGAGAGCAAGAAAGATTTTGTGAGTTTAAACATGATTGAGTCTTCTAGGGCTTAGGATTATACTTAAGTGTGATAATGTGGAATATGCTACATTAAAGCGTTCTAAGAATGCACCTTTGCATATCTTTTTTGAAAATAATATAATTAAGGTTATTTACCTCAATAGATATTGTGAATATTCCATTGTAGAAATTATGATGTAATTAAGGTTATCTATATGTATATTACACCTTAAGCACGTGCAACGAGATAAAAATGGAGATGTTTAAATCTGATGGTGTTAGACGGATCTAACTAAATTAAAGACGGATCCAAGTATGGAGGATCCGTCGATCCATGAGAGTCCAAAAACTAGACAGAACTTGATTTCGCGTTATTTGGGTTATGGTGTTAACCTTTTGGAAATGGGAGAAGCTTATATATGTTATAAGGGTTCTCGATTTGAATTTTCGGATTCGACGTCAAAGTTTTGATTATTACGTTAGAGTACTCGTGAAGTTCTCGATGGAATTTCTAACTTGTCGATCCTACTTGGAGTGTGTTACGTTTAGCTTGTATAATTTGACCATAGCTAATAACACAAATATTTGAACACTTAGACTTAATAAATCATCTTCAATACAAGTGTGAGTTGCAATTCGATGATTATTCTTTTCGTCTTACAATCGATTTTGTAATTTCATGTATTAACCAAAATTGGTTTAAACATGTAGATTCGGAAAATATCTATGGTCATTTTATTGATATTTCTATGATCTAGATAAATTCTAATCTCGACTTGATGTTCATATTTCGAACATTTGTAATTGGATAGAATAATGAGATTAATTATCGTTTGAATAATAATCATCTTTATATTTGAAATTCACTTACGATCACTTATTGAACGAAAGCAAAATAATGATTTATGGACTATGTTCCATAATTTCTAATTCTAATCTTAGATAATTGAGTTGTTCTTGTTTTAAAGGTTTAGTTAAAATAGTGATATGCTTATTTGGTATAGTGAGAAAAGATTATAATGAAAAGTGATTTTGAGTCTTGATTCGTGCTTTTGAATTGTATGATCAAAGTTACATATGTTGTGCATTTTCTCGTGTTTGGTTTTTCGGAAATGACAACTTTACCAAATGCATTGCAAGGTAAATTACTTGAATATCTCAAACCAAACATCCAAGTCGTCAATCCTACTTTGACGTGCATTTTAAACATGTTATTATTAATAATAGGAACACTCCTATTGGACAGGTAGACTTAATATAACATCATTATCACAAGTGTGAGTTATGAACTGATGTATATTCTTTTCGTCTTTGAAAGGGATGATATTATTTTCATATCAACCTAGTGTGATTGAGTATGTAGATTCGAGATAATATCTTTTGTTATGGTTATGATATAATCTTGAAGCTAGACTAATAATGAATTCGATTTCATATCCAAACTCAAAAGCTCGGCAATTAGATTCGAAAAATGATATCAATCATAATTTGAATAATGAATCGATTTATATATCCGAAATCTTTCTGACCCTCCCCCCCCACCTCAAATACTCTTTTAAAAGAAAAGAAAAGATTTTCCTAATGTTTTCCATTAAGCCAAAGACTAGTTTTAAGTGTGAGATCATTTAAAATGATGAGTTTACTTATTTCTTTGGTATTGTCGTATATTTTACATGTGAGAAAAACTTATTAATTATTGTGCATAATATGCTTAGATTTTGGCTTCTTAAGAGTACACAAAATTATCTTAGTCATTTTTAAGCATTATGAATCTTTTTTGAATCTACTACATGTTTATATAATATTTTTAAGCTTTTGACTAGAGTGAATATTTTCATTTTAAGTTAATGTTAATGTGAAAATTTATTCGAAGACATAACTTTAAAATGAAAGTGTTTTCTTACCAAGAAAGTTAATCTTTCAAATTTAGGATTACAAGAAATTATATGTTCATTTTAATCCAAATATTTATTAGTTATGATTGTGAATTAGACTAATGCAAAATGTTGATATAACAAAATGTTGATATAACAAAATGTTGATATAACAGAATTAGACTATTTATTAGTTTTAATCCAAATATTTATTAGTTATGATTACAAAATGTTGATATAACATTTGTAAACATAGTGATCTATATCTATATGCAACGCAAAAGCAATTTCTCAACTTAGTGCAAGAGATCTTCCATAAGATCAATTGACGCATATACATGAACATTAATAAATAACACACATGACGAGATTACTTAACAAAGATTTATTAACAATATTAAGATGCAAAGTAGAACAAATAATCATTTAGCATAACACACATAAATACTACACTTCGGTTTGTGTATTAAATGTAACAATGTATACATAGCTTGATTTTATTTGTAACTAAATTAGTTTTCTCCTATCATTAGTAAGTTTGAAAAATACATTTACTTTCCAATGATAAAATACACCAACTTTCAAAAGTAAACCAACTAGAAGTGTCCGACTCGAAAGGAAATGTTAAAATCAACGTTTTACGCTAAAACAAAATTTTAGTTTAAGATCGATTCCATTGGAAAGTACACTCAAAATCTTCAAATTTTGGTTTTTGAATCATTGAAGTCCGACGCACGGTTTATTTTCTACGAATTTTTAAAGTTGGACAAAAACTGAAAAAGCCACCGACGGATCTCATGGACGGATCCACTTTTGGTGGATCCGTGGATCGCATAAGTGGTGAAATTTTGGCAGAATCGTTTATTGCACTTTTAGACACATTATTCCCTTTGTTTGGGATTCTTTAAAAGACCTTCAAGCTATTGTAACACTTTATATTTAACACCAAAACTTGTAAGTACTAAACAAAGAACTTTTCACATTATGTGTCGCTTGATGGGAAATTTGATACATGGATCGTACTCTATTTTTAAAACCGTTTGTTTTGAAAACTAAAGCGACTTGGCTTTGATACCAATTATAGACACGTAGAGGGGGGGGGGGGTGAATATGTATCCTTTATAAACTTAAGACTTTTGTACCAAACAACCAATCAAGTTTATACTACAACAACTATACTAAATAACATCAAACAAAGCATATCATCATAACACAATATACAACACAAACATAGATGCAATGCAAACATAAATATAAAGCGATAAAGGCAAATATAAATGTAAAGCGATAAGTAAAAGAAAGTGCAAACCAGACACGATGATTTATAGCGGTACGGCTATGAAGCTCCTCTTCGCCCTACGTCACTCCTTGAGTAGACGAGTACTAACTCGAGAGTTACTTTACTAAATCAACAAGCTCCTTTAAGGTAGAGAAAACTACACAACATCACTTACACTTTATCTGGTACTAGGCTAAATACCGAGTCCTACTTCGAGGTAGAACCAACCTAACGTCGCTTACACTTTATCCAGTACTAAGCTAAATACCGAGTCCTTCTTCGGGTACAACCAAACCCGTTATGTTTTATGGCCAACATAATAAATCTTGTCTTTTATAGCCTAAACACATAAACAACCTAACATCTAGTTTGTTGTATAATGATTGATACCAAATGTGTATAATGGAATGATCCAAGACATAATTATCAATTGGATGTAAAAGCCTAATCTAAAACATCAAGATCACTAAGCATGATGTTGTTGATGAATATGACAAGTCTCTTGTGTTAGGAATACGAAAAGTCCCAGTCACTTCCAATAATAGTTTGTCAAAGCCCGTAGTTAGTCAAATGTAATGTTTGAAATCTAATTGGGCCAAAAGGCCCATGAAAAGCCCACAAGCTATCCATGGCCGGCCATTTTATTTTGTTTCTAAGGTAGTATAAATTCCCTCTCCATGCCTTGGAGAGGGTGTTGGTTGTTCATTTTTGTTTCACACACTTAATGCATTTTCTCTATATGTTTACTTTCTCTCTCTAAAGTGTTCATCCAACCACTCTCTCTAAAACCACCTCTCTTTCCCTAACCTTGTATGTTATTAGATATCTTTCAATTGGTATCAAAAGCCATGGAGTGATTTGCTTAGTTTTTGTGTTTGTTATTTTGTTCATTTTTCCCTTTCTTTTCCGCATGTCATTTTCTCCTTGTTTTTTTTCGAAAGTTTAACACACACTAAAAGATCATTTTACTTGTGAAGATAGATCTATATCTTTTAAGATATAGGTTGTATAAGCTTTCTGAATCAAGAAAAACTTCATCTTTTTCACTTTAGTTTTTGAAAAACATTATAAAGTACAAATCTTGATTTTAAAATTTTTGGCTTAAAAACCATAAAGTTTACATTTTTAAGGTACATATAGGTTTAGTAATACTAGCTGTACAAGAAAATTTAGAAAAAACAATCAAAAAATGTGTCTTTTTATGTTTTTAGAATTGTGTGTTTCGTCCTAGTGTTAACCGAATTAGCAGCTTTTGGTTTGACCGGATACGCAAGTTATAAGGTTGACCGAATACGCAACTTTTTAGTTTGAACCGAATACGCAACTTTTGGTTTGACCGGATACGCAAGTTATAGGGTTGACCAAATACGCAGCTTTTCAGTTTGAACCAAATACGCAACTTTTGGTTTGACCGGATACGCAAGTTATAGGGTTGACCGAATACGCAGCCTTTTAGTTTGAACCGAATACGCAGCTTTTGGTTTGACCGGATACGCAAGTTATAGGGTTGACCGAATACGCAACCTTTTAGTTCGAACCGAATTCGCATCTACCGAATTAGCAATCACCGAATTAGCAGCTACCGAATTCGCACCTACCGAATTAGCACTCAACCGAATTCGCAGTCAACCTAATTCGTAGTTTTTGTTGGCAACCTAATTAGAAGTTTTTCATTAGCAACCTAATTAGCAGTTTTTGCGAAACGAATTTGAAACTTCACTTGGACTAAAGTTAAAACACACAAAGTTGCTAAAACAAAAATTATACGGTTTATTTCTTTGACTTGTAAATCCCGGAAACCTTAACTTCATTTTCCTAGTTTTGTCAAGAATTTAGTAAAATACCGTATAGTTTCAAGACATAAATCACACAAAAGACAACTCACAACAACATAATTTCTTTTAATCACCATTCGATCAAACAAGTAATCTTTTAACATACAACTTTCTCAATGACGACTCTTGCTGCAAAGCAATTCTTTTGGGTGCTGACAATCATCTACCTATGCTGGAAAAGGATATGTACGATTCTTGGAAAAGCAGAATTGAGCTATACATGATGAATAGACAACATGGACAAATGATCCTTGAATCCGTTGAAAATGGTCCACTCATCTGGTCTACGATTGAGGAGAATGGAGTGACTAGACCAAGAAAATACTCTAAGTTGTCTGCTACGGATGCAATTCAAGCTGATTGTGATGTCAAGGAAACAAATATCATTCTCCAAGGATTAACCACCAGAGGTCTATGCACTTGTTAGCAATCATCGAATTTCCAAGGAACTTTGGGAAATAATTCAACTTCTCATGCAAGGAACTTCATTGACAAAACAGGAAAGAGAGTGTAAACTATATGATGAATTCGATAAGTTTGGCTTATAAGAAGGTGAGAAACACTACATGATTTCAACTTGAGATATTCACGCTACTCAATGACATAAACAAGCTACAATGTTAAACTAGAAACACTTTCCAATTGAACACCAAGTTTTTGAATACCCTTACCTCCTAAGTGGGAGCAATTTTGTGACTAAGGTCAAGACTGGTTTTGGACCTATGCACACAACTAATATTGATCAGCTTCATGCTTACTTGGGACAATAAGAATTTCATACAAATGAAGTTCGTTTAATGCATGAATGCAACTCAGATCCGCTTGCTTTGGTTGCAACCCATTAGATGACACAATCTCATTATCATGCTCATCAGAACTCATACCAAAACTCTCAGTTTCAACTACAAGTTTCACTATATCAGTCTCCACATTATGGATCACCTTATCAGTCTCAACTATACTCAAACCATCAATCATTAACACCTCTTTCAATCACTTATCTATCCAATAATTATCAATTATCAGTTCACCACAACGTTTATTCTCCACCATCATCTATCCTTCAAATGAAATATACTCCCACAGTTAACCAACAACGACAACAACTTGAATTTCCCCAACTAGACTCAGGTCTAACTGTTCCAGTGTTCAAGCAAGGTGACGATCCCATTGATGCCATCAACCATATGATGTCATTCCTATCAGCTGTCGTCACATCTCGCTATCCTACTACCAACAACCAGCTGAGGAATTCGCCAAACCTTAGGAAACAAGTTACCCTTAATGATGGAAGAGTGACTTTACAACCAGTACAGGGAAGACAAATTTCTTTTGCTACGGGTACCACTAGGACCTACACTCTAGGAGCAAGTGGATGCAATTCTGGGAAACAAAGGATTGTTATTTGTTACAACTACAAAGCGAAAGGACACATGTCCAAACGTGCACTAAGAATAAAAAGGAAAACATGATGATTCGTTGGTTTTGGAGGATAAAAGTGTTTGCGGTACAAGCTCAAGCAAATGGTTAAATTCTACACGAGGAAGAACTAGCATTTTTGGTAGATTCAGGAACTGCAGAAGGTCAAGCCACACAGACTGTCATTACTCACAATGCTGCTTATCAAGCTGATGATTTAGATACATATGATTCTGATTGTGATGAACTCAACACTGCCAAAGTTGCTCTCATGGCGAATTTATCTCATTATGGTTCAGATGCTCTCGTTGAGGTACACAATCTTGATAATGTAGATAACAATATGATTAACCAAGGTATGTAGGTGATGCCGTCTTCTAAATAGTCGAATGTTGTGAACCATTCAGAGACTTTAATAACCAATGATAGCAATATCATTCCTTATTCTCAATATATGACAGAATCATAACAAGCAGCTGTTCAGAATTCTAACTCATCTGCACAACAAGATGCACTGATATTATCTGTGATTGAACAACTGAAAACCTAAGTAATTAATTGTACCAAGATAAATTTGGACGATAAAAATGTCAATGATACTTTAACTGTTGAGCTTGAAAGATATAAAGAACAAGTTAAAGTTTTGAAAGAAGGACAAAATGTTGATTTAAAAAGTAAAGATGACATTTCAGATTCATGTGAACAGTCTGTCGATATTGATCTTCTTAAACAAACTCTTCCTAAACAATTAAAAGAAAAGGAATCTTTAATGCAAACAGTTACTCTTCTCAAAAATGATTTCAAGAAAGAAGAATCTAGAAACATTGATAGAGAAATTGCTTTAGAAAAGAAGATCAAACAGTTGGATGATATTGTTTATAAAAGAGATCAATCAGCACAAACCGTTCATATGCTGACAAAACCACAGTTTTTCTATGACCATACTACTAAACAAGCTCTAGGTTTTCAAAATCCTTTCTATCTGAAGAAAGCTCAGCAGTTGGATCCAAAGCTTTATGATGGTAATGTCATTAAGAACACTAGTGCTATTGTGATTCCTAACCCGAGTGACCCTAATGCATCTGAAGAAGTCACGTTTAAAATGCTTTTAAAACAACAGGATCCAATGGTTTTAGAAAATAAAGTTAATACCACACCAGTTGATTATGCTGTTTTTAACCAACTTTCTCAAGATTTTGAAAAAAATTTGTTACACAAACTGAATTATCTACTGAACAAGCCTTTTGGTCTCAGAATTCCATGAATTCTTTAGATCCTAGTCCTTCTTGTAGACCCACCAAGGTTGAGGTTCCGAACGAACTTCCTAAAGTCAACATGGTAAATACGAGTTTGAAGAAACTTAAACACCATCTTGCTGGTTTTAATGTGGTTGTGAAAGAAAGAACCACCGACACAGCCATCATTAAGGGCTCGTAGGGGTTTGAACATACAAAAACTTGTTTTAGGGATGAAATAATTCCATTTGTAAAAGCACTGAAGTACATATTCAATACATTCGATCAATATTTAATTGATGAACTTTCTAAAGTCCTCAAATGTATTTCATCAAATAAACAGGCTGTAGAACACATCGTTTAGAGTCAAAACATTTGAAGTAAATGAATCAAGTTTAATCAATCGAAGATGAACGACTCTTGAAACAAGTAATCAACAAAGATATAGTGAATATAATTATGAATTCTACTGTGGATAATGCTTCTGTGAATATGCATGAATGTAAAAAGTGTTTCAAACTTGAGATTGAGCTTCTCAATGAAGAAGCTTTCACTTGCAAAAAAGACTTATGAAAAACGTACAGAAGACTATCCAACTCTTGAAAAACGATTGCATATCTTTAGAAGTAGAACTCAACTTAAGTTTAGGAATTTGTTTTCAAAGGGCTAAATCCTGTTTTAAATCAAAGAGATCCAAATTTTGATCAGTACTTTGAATTAAACGAATTGAAAGCTCAGTCACAAGAAAAGGACACGGTCATAAGAAAGTTGAAAGAGAGAATTAAATCTTTAAGTGGAAATATGAATAAGGATAAGGTCAAGAAGGACATAGAAGAGATTGAAACGATAAATATTGAATTGGATCATAGGGTGTCAAAACTTATTGTTGAGAATGAACATTTAAAACAGACTTATAAGAAACTTTATGACTCAATTAAACCATCACGTATTCGATCAAAAGAACAATGTGATGCTTTAATTAATCAAGTTAATCAAAAGTTTAAGGAAATCTTTGATTTAAATGTAAGTCTTTAGGGAAAGATTTGGTCATTACAACTCTCAAAGAATGAATTAAGAAAACTTAAAGGAAAAGATTAAGCTGATAATGTTTATTTAACCAAACACACTATTGCTCTAGAAATGCTTAAGATTGATGTGGAACCTATAGCCCCTAGATTGTTGAACAATAGGACAACTCACTCTGACTACCTTAGGCACACTCAGGAACAAGCTGCGATTCTTAGGGAAATAGTGGAACAAGGAAAATCACAAAATCCTCTAAATAATTCCTTAGACTCTGCTTGTAAGTATACCAAACGAATTCAGGAGTTGCTTATAATAATCAGACAAACCTGCCCTAGCATCAACAATTCAAGTGATAAATTAGTGGCTGTGACCCCAAAGAACAAGGACAAAAGAGTTAGATTCATTGAGCCCGTCACATCCTCGGGAAATACAAACATAAAAATAGCTTCTTCATCAAACCTAGTTTCTAACAAACCTATGTTGTCTTCTACAGGAGTAAAACCGTCTTCAGGCAATAGAAAGAAAGATAAGATTTAACAAACACCAAATAGTACTTAGAAGAATAAAGTAGAAGCCCACCCTAGGACAATTAAATCTAGTTTGAAAAATAAGAATTGTTTTGTTGAATCTAAAGGAACTGCAAATGTGCAGCATTCTAAACTCAATGCGAATTCAGAACTTCTATATGTTAAGTGTAATGGTTGTATGCTTTCTGATAATCATGATTTGTGTGTTCTTGATTTTATAAATGATGTGAATGCTCGTGCTAAATCTAAATCTGTTAAGAAAACTTCAAAGAGAAAAGTTTGGAAACCAACAGGAAAGGTGTTCACAAATATTGGATACACTTGGAGACCTACTAGTCAAACCTTCACTATAGTAGGAAATGCGTGCCCTTTAACTAGGATTACCACAACTGCTGAAGTACCCCTTAGGAAACCAACTGCTCTAGAAACTAATACACCTAAGCCTATAGTAACGTTGGTTTACTCAAGGAAACCTAGGAAATCTAAAACTAATGTTCCCGTTAGCAAACCTAAGATTATTAAATCTATATCTGCTAACAACAAGGAACCCATTAAATCTTGGGGATCCATAGTTTCTGATATTCCATCTTCCTATCATGATGAATGCAGGTCTTCCAAATTGTTCTCTGGTATTTGGACTCCGGCTGCTCTAAACATATGACCGGAGATCGCTCTCAGCTCACCAATTTCGTCAATAAATTTTTGGGTACTATAAAATTCAGAAATGATCACGTGGCAAAGATATTGGGATATGGTGATTATCTTATTGGGAATGTTATGATCTCAAGGGTTTTCTACATGGAAGGACTTGGACATAACTTATTCTCCGTTGGGCAATTCTGTGATTTGAACCTTGAAGTTGCTTTTCGTCAACACACCTGCTTTATTCGTAATCTAGAAGGTGTTGATCTATTGACTGGATCTCGAGGCAACAATCTGTATACATTGTCTCTTGGAGGTATGATGGCGTCCTCTCCTATATGTCTCTTGTCAAAGGCCTCAAAGACTAAGTCATGGCTATGGCACCGACGTCTGTCTCATATGAACTTTGGTACAATCAACCATTTAGCTAGACACGGTCTTGTTCGAAGTCTCCCTAAGCTAAAATTTGAAAAGGACCATCTGTGTTCTGCGTGTGCAATGGGCAAAAGCAAGAAGAAACCCCACAAACCTAAATCTGAAGACACCAACCAAGAAAAACTGTATCTCTTGCACATGGATCTTTGTGGACCAATGCGTGCCACAAGTGTTAATGGAAAGAAGTACATCCTCATCATTGTCGTTGATTACTCTCGATTTACATGGGTAAAGTGCTTAAGGTCAAAAGATGAAGCTCTAGATTTCATAATCAAGTTTCTCAAGATGATCCAAGTGCGTCTTAAAGTACCTGTCCGACGAATCAAAATAGATAATAGAACTGAATTTGTTAATCAAACTTTACGTGAATATTATGAGAAGGTTGGCATCTCTTATGAAACATCTGTTGCTCGCTCTCCACAACAAAATGGTGTCGTTGAAAGACATAATCGTACGCTAATTAAAGTTGCCCGCATGATGTTGATTTATGCAAAAGCTTCGTTATTCTTATGGGCAGAAGCTGTTGCTACTACATGTTACACCCAAAATCTTTCCATCATACGTCTTCATCATGGCAAAATACCATACGAGCTTTTACATGATAAACTTCCTGACTTATCATTTTTCCATGTACTTGGTGCACTTTGTTATCCGACAAATGATAGCGAGAACTTGGGAAAGTTACAACTGAAAGCTGATATTGGTATTTTCATTGGCTATGCACCCACAAAGAAAGCATTTTGAATTTACAACCGACGTACAAGACAAATCATCAAAACAATTCATGTAGATTTTGATGAGCTAACAACAATGGCTTATGAACACAGAAGTTTAGAACCCGCACTTCATGAAATGACTCCTGCAACAATCAGTTCAGGACTCGTGCCAAACCCTCCTCCTTTAACACCGTTTGTACCACCTTTAAGAACTGATTGGGATATTTTGTTTCAACCAATGTTTGATGAATTACTCAACCCTTCATCAAGTGTTGATCGCCCAGCCCTTGAAGTCATTTCTCTAATTGCTGAAGTAGTAGCTCTAGAACCTACTGTATCAACCGATTCACCTTCTTCAACAACTGTTGACCACGATGCACCATCACCTAGTCACTCACAAACAACACCTAAAACTTAATTTCCTGTCATTTCTAACGATGTTGAAGAAGAGAATCATGACTTAGATGTTGCACACATGAATAACGATCCATTCTTTTGGCACTCATCGATGAACCGTTACCACAAGGACCCCGAGCTCACTTTAGACAACATCATCGCGACCGAAAGACCTGATTCCACAAGACTCCAAATTCATGAACAAGCCTTATTTTGTTACTATGATGCCTTTCTCACATAGTTGAACCTAAGACTTATAAAGACGCATTAACTCAAGCATGTTGGATTGAAGCAATGCAAGAGGAGTTAAATGAATTTGAATGTCTTGAAGTCTTGGAACTCGTTCCTCGTCTAGATAAAGTGATGGTCAGTACTTTAAAATGGATCTATAAGGTAAAACTTGATGAATTAGGAGGAATTCTGAAAAACAAGGCTCGATTGGTTGCTCGTGGTTACCGTCAAGTAGAGGGAATTGATTTTGAGGAATCTTTTGCTCCAGTGGCAAGACTTGATGTTATTCAAATTTTTCTCGCATTTGTTGCTCACATAAATATGATCGTATACCAAATGGATGTTAAGACGGCATTCTTGAACGGCATTCTATGCGAAGAAGTTTATGTCATCCAACTGGACGGGTTTGTGGATAAAGACTATCCGAATCATGTGTACAAGCTTAAGAAGCCTCTCTATGGGTTGAAACAAGCTCCTCGCTTGTGGTACGATCTATTTTCGAAGTTTCTACTCTCTTAGGAATTCTCTAAAGGAACCGTGGATCCCACATTGTTCATTAGAAGACAAGGCAAATATATTCTCCTGGTAAAAATCTATGTTGATGATATAATCTTTGCGTCAACTACACCTGAACTATGTGACTAATTTTCAAAAATAATGTGTTCAAAATTTAAGATGTCGATGATAGGCAAAATATCATTTTTTTCTAGGACTACAGATTTTACAAATTCCTAGAGGCATCTTTCTAAACCAATCAAAATATGCTCTTGACTCTTTAAAAAATTATGGTATGGAATCTAGTGACCCCGTGGATACTCCCATGGTGGAGAAATCCAAACTGGATGAAGAT
>BQNB010160553.1:0-14785 GCA_026074375.1 Tanacetum coccineum | reverse complement strand
AGATAAGAAGAAATGTCAACCCAGGAAGAAAATTATTAACATCGGTTAACAATGATGTTAGGTTTATGTTAGTTTATGTTTGTTTGTTTAAGTTTAGGATTATGACAATTTGGATTGTGTCTGTTCACTCTTTGGATTATGTCTGATGTTTAGTTAAGTTATTTTGGATGTTGATGGCATATATGCCTTCAAAACTTAACTATTTAATGATACTCAGGCAAGTTATGGTAATGGGTCAGTTTGTTTTTTTTTGTTTATGGTAATGGGTCAATTTGACTTGAGTATATTAGTAATGGGTCACTTTGTCCTCATTAAAATAGAGCCACAAACTGCTAATGGTTAATGGTAATGGGTCAGTTTGACTTTACAAAGCAACAAATAACTTTGATTCATTCACAAACATAAACAAAAATAACAACTAACTTGGATTCATTCATAGATCATAACAAAGACGCATAGACACCCTAACTATCAACTGACTTGAGTACACCACCTAAACACAATCTATATCTAGAACATAACATCACTTACAATAGCTTGAAAACAACAAACATTATAAAAAAACACCAAGAACCATAGAGATACTTCTTCATCCTTGCTCTTTCTTCCATCGAATGTTGAATCTGGGCTTCATGGTTGTTCAATGATCTCAATAGTCCAGGTATGATTAAAGTAGATCGCCGACACATAGGTGGGTTAAGCCAATCTATGAAATCGCAACATACCCAAAACCTTCGTCCTGGGTTTTCATTGGTCCATGATGTTCTCACAACTGCTTGTGCTTCACAATGACATCTTACCATTTTTAATTTTGTTTTGATGGGTGAGTTTAATTAGGGATTTATGTTAGGTTAAAAAGTGAAAGGGGTATTTATTCTATAGGTATGCACATGATGACAAAAAAATAAGCGGGACAGTAGTGGGGGCAGGGAAAAGATGGAATGTTTTGATCGAGGTAGATGGGGGTGGAGAAAAGACGAAAATACCCTATGTGGATCGATGCTTAACAATCGTTAGTGTGGCCCATAAAAGAGAAGGACCAACCATACATAACGTTTCTCACTTAAGGATGGATGGTGCATCTTTTTTGGTCAAAGGACGACCCTTGTCGGTCAACGTATACCACAAGGACGAACCATGTAATTTACTCTCTAATAAAAAAGCATGAATGGTAGTGTAAGAATTTACTGTTTTACCCTTTGAGGTTATTTGGACATGATCATACATATGAACTCGTGGTTGCTACAGTGATATTTCTACAAGAAAACACGAATGGTATTTTCTACGGTGGAGACTAGTTAGTCCTTCTTGAACTTTTTAGTCAAATGAGTTATTAATTATACTGTAGTAATTAAAGTATATACTATAGCAACTTAGCAAGCAATTTAAATTTGTTTGTAAACCAAACTTTTTGCTATAACAATAACTAAAGTATTGAATACGTGCAACCCAAGTTTATTATATATTTTATCATAACAGATGTAAAATGCACTGTGCATTTTAACAAATGTTAATGATGGTAGTCCAACTCATCCCAACGTTAGTCCAGCCCATCAAAATATCTGTCTATAACACCTCCATTCGTACACAACTTTTGTCGTTTCCTTTTCACATTCTAGACCTTCGTCACAAGCCATTGTACTATCATCTTAATCAACAAGCTTCATCGATCAACTCCATAGCAGGTTAGCCGTCTTTACCTTCGTCGATACTTTTCTTCGTAATTGTTTACTTACCGTGTTCCTTTCAGTTGATGTTAAGGTTGACTATCGTCTCCCTACTATGTGCTATTGATTGGTATCAAGAAGGTTTTCGATTGAGTTATCTTCGATGTGGTCTTCTTGATGAAAATATGGGTAAACTTATTAGGGTTTCGATTAGTTGCCAAATATACTATTTGCGTATCTGTATTTTCGTGTATGCCTTTGGTATGCAAGTACCAATTAAGGTTTCATAAGCTTTACATATGCTGGAGTATAGTTATTGTGATTATAATTACTTTTTTTGCCACTCGACATGATGACGTTGAGGCTTTAAGGTGTACAAGAATGCTAAGTAACAGAGGGTTAAAGGCTTTTGATTCAGGTTGTGGTCATTTAAGGTTACTTGTGATTCGGTGACTTTTACTCTATTGCAACGTTGTTGCTGTGTGACAGTTTTTTTTGTCGGTATTGGATATAGTTGTTGGTGTACACTTGAACATGGTGAAATGTTTCAAGGCTTCATACTTCGCGCATCGGTAGGGTAAACCATCAGGTTTGCAACCATGCCGGATGTATCGCCTTATATGAAATTTCAACCTGTTTACTATGGAGCATGTAGGAAAATGCCACAAGCCTGCTTCTTTTTTGTTTCAGCTTACTTCGGCCAGTTTCATCGGCCTGTATCATTTAGTATGTGTGTCTTTTTCAAAGGAAAGGCATGTTTATCTAAATCAAAAGTATCATTCTTTGCGCATTGACCATTGGGTTTGCAACGATGCCGGATGTATTGCGCAAACATTTGGACAGAGCGAATTTTGTTGTTTGCAGCCTTTGCAAATGCGTTCCATCACTTTAATTACCGTTGCACTTATTTGAGGTTGTAACAAATTTGAAGTCCCTGTGACTATTGTGGGTAAGTATCTTACATCACATATGTTTTTGACTAATCAAAAAAATTAGGGTTGTATAAAGGTAAAAATTGGTTGCAAGGCTATGATGATGAACCTTTGCGTTTATATGTTTTGTGGTAGTAATATACCGATGTCAGTATTTTGGCTGGGTAGCCTCACCCGGATTGCTGTTGCGGCCAAGATTGCCGGTATCTTGGCGAGGTAACTTGAGCCGGGTTACGGTTGCAGCCAAGAATGGTGTTTGGTTTTACCTATATATTTGCAGACCTGAGCCTTACACTTGGCGATCGACACCTCTTCCGCTTCATACCGTAGTCACCTTGAATTTTTTTGTCTTAAGAGGCGGAAAGGTGTCATGTGAGTTGTGTTGGATTCTTTGTGCAAAAGATGCGTACCTTTTTTCTTTTTATAGGCGATGATGATAAGTTCGTCTTTACCACGGTTTACCGACGCACATATCTTGGCTCGGCAGTCACACCGAAAGTGTGATTGCAGCCATGGCGTGCGTTTGGTGCTGGAACTGTATCTATAAATCTGAGCCTTAGTTTTGTGACAAAGGACAAAGCTGGTATTATATGAAGGGAACATAGGAGTTTATAAGAATAATCTATTTTGGCTGTCGTTACATCAGCAGCAACGATGATACCTTAGGTATGTCTTTCATGAACTATAGATATTATTATTTTGTCTTTTTAAAAACAATTTGTATTGGTGATGTTTTAGACCTCAGATTTGCAAAGAGATAGGCAATGGGATACACACATGAGCAAATATTTGAAGCTGAAGCATTAAGGTATTGTTAGTATGTCCGTGTACCTGTCCGCTGTATGTCTATGTACCAGATAAGGTTGTGCAACGGCTAGAGGCTGTGGTATTCAAGGCAAGTAAGGTAACTGAAATGGGTTGCAAGGTTTGTGACATGACATCGATTATTCTAACATACCAACGTATTCCTAACCCAATTTTTTTGTAAAATGTTTCACCATTCATTTATTCTAAATAAACACTATCTTTCTTTGGTATAAAAAAATGTAAATCACTCTTTTAAACTATGATAAAATATTGTGTGAATTATATAGAAGGCAAACCTATAGAGGGTGTCTTCCATTTATACAATAACAAGAAGATCGAGTTTGTGAAACCCTTTAGCATATAGATTGTCTTTTTTAAAAGAAATTTTGATGAAGCTTTTATAGTTTTTATACGTGTACCTAAATGTAAACGGTAAATTCCTTCCGGCTGTGATGCAGAGCGTAGCCGGTTACACGAGCCCTATTATGTCTATATAATATATCCAGGGGATGATTCATTGGAAGGGAAGATCCTTACGCTAAAGCAACAGTATACATTATGCTCAGCATCTCTCCAAGATATCATCACCTGTTTTGAGAAGATGTCTAGGGAGACTATGATGTGGAATGAATTTCCCCAGAAGGTAGTTGTGCAGATGAATGATACCCACCCTACACTTTGCATTCCAGATGATGAGGATATTCATTTTGTCAGAACTATGGCTTACACCAACCATACTGTTTTACCTGAAGCATTGACGAAGAGGTAAAACAAAAAAACACGCTATCTTGAGCTTTTTTAACCGATGGAACTTCATTACAATTTGCAGATAATGCGTATCTACATAGTCAGTGGAGAGCCGCAAAAAGGATTAACAAACTCAAGGTTGTGTCATTCCTCAAAGAAAAAACAGGATATTCTGTCAGCCCTAACGCAATGTTTGACATCCAGGTGATTGCCATTTTCCCTTTGGCTCTTTTTTTGTACAAACATTTGCAGCTCATACTATGACACAGGATGAGAATTTGATAGCTGCTAAAAAGGTGAAACATTTTATGCACTTTTAATTTCTGTAATAGAACTCCCGACGATGAACGACACTGGTAGCTTAGGTTTGGCTATTTTTCCTTTTGATTCTTATTGCTTTTAAGTTTTGACTTTTGAAAGTCACAGGTTGACTTTAATTTTGTCAATTTGAAACTGCACAGGTTGAAAAGGCATTGTCTAATGTGCAGATGAAAACCAAAGAGTGCATAGAAGCCGGAGATATGAAACGATGTAAGTAAAGATTTAGAGATCCCCGTTACTCGATTTATAAGCATCTCAAACTCATTTTGGTATTCAGTCACTGTACCTATTTACAAGAGCTTAGATAGTGCGTCTTTCGCGTCCTGATCGCTGCCGCCCGATGCCATGAACAGTACTCTGACGAACAATAACCCTAAGAACATAATTTTTTTTACCGGTGAATAATACCTCGTGAACAGCACCTCGTGAATAATAACTTTTTTTGGAACCCTAAATCGAAAACCCTCTCAACGAGAGCTTTCAATGAAAGCACCAATTGATACGACCCTGTTAGGGGTTGTATCGAACCAAGGTCAGGAAAGAAAGTCAAGTCATCAGTTCAGCAATCGAGGAGGTCCCTTGAGCAACAAAAACAATAAACGTCATAATTTTTTGTATCAACTTTATCTTTTGTAATAGTAATGTAATGAAAGTTAATAGATTTGGTTATCAGTTAACGTTGTTCGATGTATATCAGTAGTGTAAGAGGAAGTTGTTTTGCTCACTTACTACTGATTTAAACTTAGGCTATTTGCATATTCAAATAAGGAGAGATTGTTGGGTTCGAATCCTGAGCCCTTCGGTCTTTCATTAGATTTAAAGATAAAATCCTCTAAGTATAAGTCAAGCTGAATAGTTTGACTAGTTAAAAAAATATATAACTAAAGTACCCCTTATCTTGCTGAGTAGAATATTATAATTATCATTTTGACTTTTTATTATTATAAATCATTTACTCTTTTAACAATTGCTCATCTCATCTTCTTCAACTCGTACCATCACAAAAAAAGGAAAAGCACACTAACAAAAACTTCACAACATGTGCATATAAAGATCACAAGATCATCTATGACATTTTTACAATCTATATTACATTATAAAGCATTTAGGACACTTCTATATTAAAAAAGTCTGAAAATTCATATTTTTCTCTTTCTTTTTATAGAAATATCATTTTTTAACAACAAACACATTCATCTTATTTTATATAATAACATTTTGTAACAACTTTTTGTTATGTGCAATCTTAACCATCATCTCATTTCAGGAAAACACATACATGTGTCATTTCTTAATTAAAAAATCACCTTTATTTTTAAATTGAAATATACTTTTATCTATTAATTTTTTTATGATTTAATTTCACTATATTTTTTAAAATTTTGTGTTCTTTAAATCAACATATATTTTGATATATTTTTATTAATTTTTAGTTTTTCTTATTTTTAATGCCCTCGAAACCGTTGCTTTGCGCGGGTAACATATACTTTGTGCACTTGCCACAGCACGTAGAGAGATTTTCGACAAGATCACTACATCTTTAAATAAACGGATTTAGTATCAGTTTCATCCCGCTACTTTCCCTTTTCATTGATTACAAAAAGTCTTTTAAAAGAGACACACTTGAATCCAATCAACTGATCAAAATCAAAGTAAATGCAAACTTACTAGTAGGAATATGAATACCTCCCTTTGTAGCAGGCAGTTTCTTATAGGGGTGTGCCCGGTTTCGTTTGGGTCGGTTTTTGGCAAAAACCGAAACCGAAACCGAAACCGAATGTTCGGTTTTTTGTATAACCATAACCGAAACCGTGCGGTTTTTTCAGTTTCTCGGTTTTTTGGTTTTTTCAACCATTTGTACTTGGGCCAATTTGGCCCAACAATTTTCTATATTTTTTCTAATTTGGCCCAGATATATTTTCAAAATTTTGTTTGATTTTTCACATATCTTTTCTAATTTTGTTCCATTCCCTCGAAGAGGCCCAATAGTACGAATTAAAAAAGAAAAATAAATAATTAGTAACACTAATAGTAATTAACTAATTAACGGAATCGGTTCGGTTCGGTTTTTACGGTTCGGTTTTTATGTCAACCCTAAATCGAACCGAAAGTTCGGTTATTTAAAAAATAAAAAACCAAACTGTCGGTTTCTAGTTCGGTTCGTTATTTCGGTTCGGTTTTTCCGGTTTTCGGTTCGGTTTCCGTTTTTTTGCTCACCCCTAGTTTCTTAGAAGGCCTAATCCGACTCCCACACACGTCGATCCTAACTTTTGAACATCTTATAGCTTCAGTAGTTTCAAGCAAATGGTAGTCAAGCTGCAGTTAGGAATATGCAGAAAATGAATAAGATGAGCATAAACATGGTTCATGTTATCGTTAAGGTTCATTTGGCCATTCTTTGTCTATAGTGAAAAGGTGAAGTTTTATAAATCACAGACTTTTTACATAAATGTATATCCAAACAGAAATAAACAAAACCAAACATACAATTAATATATGTTTTTAAGTCGGTTAAAAGCAGTAAAAAGTGGAAAATCTCTGATTCATGTATCATCTTGTTTAAATCTGGATATAATGACTGCCTCCAAACGATTTTGTCATGATTCATTTTACAAAACAAAACAGATAAGAATAATTACGTCGATAGTCATATTCCTGTGCCTTTCGCGGGGCTCAAATTCCCACGTCACCCTGCTTGTAGGGATGCCATTTGTGGCTGCAAAAACAT
Source organism: Tanacetum coccineum (assembly GCA_026074375.1). Lineage (NCBI taxonomy): Eukaryota > Viridiplantae > Streptophyta > Magnoliopsida > Asterales > Asteraceae > Tanacetum > Tanacetum coccineum. Next base: position 7,583 of record BQNB010160553.1, on the reverse strand, counting down.
TATAAATGATGTTAGACGACCAAATGAAACGAAGAGAAAATGGTGGAATCATATGCCACACCATTTTCTCTTATTCGTTTTATTTGGCTGTCTAACATCATTTATAATGTTATTGCGGCCACAAATGGCATCCCAACAAACAGGGTGACGTGGGAATTTAAGCCATGCGAAAGGCACATGCGTATGACTACTATCAAGGTAATTATTCCTTATATGTTTTGTTTTGTAAAATGAATCATGACAAAATCCTATGGAGGCACCCATTATATCTAGATTTAAACAAGATGATACATGAATGAGGGGTTTTCCACTTTTTACCACTTTTACCCGACTTTAAAACATATATTAATTGTATGTGTGGTTTTGTTTATTTCTGTTTAGATATACAGTTATGTAAAAAGTCGTGTGATTTATAAACTTCACCTTTTCACTATAGACAAAGAGTGGCCAAATGTGCCATAACGATAACATACCATGTTTATGCTTATCTTATTCATTTTTTGCCTATTCCTAATTGCAGCTTGACTACCCTTTGCTAGAAACTGATGAAGCTATAAAATGTTCAAAAGTTAGGATCGGTGTGTGTGGGGGTCACGTTAGGCCTTTTTTTTAGGCTTTTATATGACTCTACTAAACTTTTCAGATGTACATAGCGAGTAGATGCAATGTATGCGCATAGTATACAAACAATTCTAAATAGGCAACCATGTCTCATGTCGAAACAAACATAATTCGTACAAGTAAGAAACAAAATTGAATGGTTTTTCTTGTATGCTTTGTGGGCAGCAAGTGGAGGCACTTGACTAGGAGCCGCTTCACAAGGCGCCAGCTGATAGGGATGTGCAGTATATAGTGATACATGTTCCTCTGTATCAGACAATCGGTTTTAAAAATGTTTATATCTCAAAGTTGTTTTCCCTTTTTATAAATAAATTAAGAAAGATGTTAATAAAAAGAGAATGACACAACACATCTCTTACTTGTAAGAACTCACGTATGCAAACCGGGTATTATATTTTTATTTCTAGATTCCAAACTTGAGGGTGGTCATTGCGGAGGGAGAGTGGCTTCGTGATCATAAAGTATATTGAGTATTGTTTAGTTACACTTTACAGTTGTGTGGTATTCAATAGATTTTTTTAAAGCAAAGGGATGTTTGGATGTGTACTTTTGTAAATCTGGTGATTTCTTAATATATGAAATAATCGATTTCAAAATGCACATCCAAACAAACACCTCCTAAATGTTTGTTACTAGTATTTTATGATGTTAATTTTGTGTTTCAGCTCGGTGTTTAGTTCCATGGACCGAAGAAGATTGAAGCAGATGTTCCTGATCTTTACGTTTACCTTTTTGTCAATGTACCTGATAGAGTTGTTATGCTCCACCATATTGACAACTGAAGGACCGACAACATTGTTTCCCTTTGGCTTGTCACTATCCTGCACCCTAAGGGATTTATCAATGCGCAGATGACTGCCCAACTCAATAAGAGTTAATTCATCCTTCTTATGTTTCAAGGTATGCTTTAAATCTTTCCAATGAGGGAGTTTATCAATGATACAAGAGACTTGAATAGCCTCATCCATATTCATTTTATGTTGTGTAAAGTATATCAAGAAGTTCATTGTATTGTTCCATAACTGGTCTTGAATCAATCATTTGGTAATTTGTGAAATTACTTACAAGAAACTTCTTACTTGATCCATCTTTTCAGCCATACATTTAGCCTCCAAGGAATCCCATAGTTCTTTTTCAGATTCAAATTTTTGGTAAATATCAAACAAGGAATCAAACATACCATTGAGAATGATACCACGACACACATAGTCATCATTCTCCCGATTTGCTACACTATTGCATCATCCTCATCATCAGGAATTGGTGTGTTTAGGACATGCATCACACTCATGGTAGAAAGAAGAAAGTGCATCCCATTTTGCCATCTTCTGAAATCAACCCCTTCGAACTTGTCCAGCTTGGAGAAATTAGCCACCATGTGCTTCATTGCATTCGTCATTGATTATCACAAAATATTTTCTTTTAATTGTTGGTTGTGTAGTTCTCATAACAAGGTGAAGATAATCAATGGTAACCGTATATCAAATGGAATCGTGTAATCACTTTCCAAAAGAAACTATTCGACCCTAATGCGTGGGTATCACGAATATCTCTTTGGGATAAGACCAAATGTTATGTTCTTACAATTCTAGAACCCTTTCGCCTTTAATTGTTTATGTATCTGTGTGTTTTCCATGCAAGTGTCGTCTCTATTTATAGGGATGAAAACTCTTAATTAAAACAGTTATAACTCCTGGTCAAAAGGAGTTATAAAGATTAATCGGTCAATTAATCTTATAACCTCCTTCATAAATTCATTAGTGGTTACATGACAATAATCTTGGTTATTAAGTCAAACTTGAAACCGTCCATTTAGAGGTGAGCACGGTCCAAGGACCGGACCAGACCGGCCAAGATCGGACCGGACCGAGACCGAGTTGGTCCAAAACACCGGACCGAGGATCGGACCGAAATGGTACGGTCCGGTCCGGGTCGGTCTTCGGTCTGGTCCGGTCCTACACGGCATAATCATCGGGTTTTTGGTAAGACCGGACCGGACCGGACCGAGACCGAAAATAACAAAAACCCCAGACCGAGGACCGAACCGAAATACGTTCGGTCCAGTCCGATCGGTCCGGTTTTCTGGTCCGGCCCGGTCTCCGGTCCGATATGCTCACCCCTACGTCCATTTAATAGGTCAAAGTGGTACAAACATTTAATGTTGAAACCGCACATTTAATAGGTCAAGGTGGTTACAAACATTTAATGTTGAAACTACCATTTAATAGACATTAAGCTAACCACTAAAAGAGTCGGGAAGAAACAGTGAATTGATGGTGTACACTCCGTACCTCTAAACCCATTTTCAAGTAACTCGATTCCCACAATTGCACTAAATTTCCAACATACACTTTTAAAAATCACATTAACATTATACTCCCTCCGTCCCAAATTAAAAGTTCACGTTTTTTTTAAGATGTCCCAATTTAATTGTCCATTTAATTGTCCACTAATAAAATTAGATAGAGAAGTTTGATCAAGTTTACTATATTAACCTTGTTTGAAATTATTATTACCAACTTTAAAAAAGACTTAAATAATTAATTAAGGGTAAAACTGTCATTTTGCTAAAAAGTAAAAAAGAGAAAGCAGTAATAAATGCATTTTTCTTAAACCGTGTGTTTTTTGTCAGAGTAATTTCAGAACGAAAGGAGTATGTATTTTGTCTTTGTAAGTTAAACATGTTTGTATGGTGTCATATTGTTATACTTGTACTATTTTTTTTTAAAGGATTAATTTCATATATCACCCTACTTTCATGATTAATTTCATATATACCCAAAATGAAAGTATTGAATGCATAATGTACAATGTTTTGAATGCATGTTTGGGTATATATGAAATTTCTAACTAAAAGGAGGGGAGATATGAAATTGCCCCTTTTTAAAAGATCCAGTTTGTTGTCTTAAGTTTCAAAATACTACTTCCGAATGAATCTGAATCATTTGGAACTCCTTTGTTTGTTCAACTAGATAAATTGTCCTTGATAAAATATTGTTTTGTAAATAAACGTACATATAATTTATCATTTTTCCTCCCTCGTTAACTACTATACTAGTTAGTATTTATTGATTACGTACCGCCTTGTGAGTGCAGGACATGTTTCCGTTTCTATAGCCAAAACAAAAGTTGACGAGGGAACTTCGTTTGGGGTTAGTCAATCAGTAGTTTAATTGAAACTCAATGTGAAAGAGTTGTCTGAAACAGTGGGCACTTTGAAACATAAGATTGCTCGAGGGTATCATGTGCCTGCAAACAAACAGAAACTCATAAGAGCACTAGGTAACCATGATGCCGTTAAGTTGGTGTTATGGGAAAAGTGCTGCCACATCAGCAATTTTTTCATAACACTATAATGCCCCATAACACCAAAAACATCTTTCCCTCCATAACACTACATTTCTGGTGTCGTCAAGTACCCCAACTTTTGGCGTTTTCTCATAACACAAGAAAAATAACTGAAAACGCGACTCACGGTGTGGGTCTCGTGCCATCATTTAGCGTTTTCAGGGACCATTTGGTGTGGTGGTGGTGGCTCATCACTCGAAACACGAGGTGCGGTGTAGGTCTCATGCCATCAAGTGGCGTTTTCGAGGATAGCTCAAGCCATGACTTATGGTACCCAATGCTCTAAGTGTTAAAGCTGGTGTTTTAAAGGACAACTTATCCCTTGCGTATTACAATGTCGGTGGCTCTGACCATATGCTTTTTCTCTTTGTAACTGAACCATAACTTGATGTGTATGTTTTAATGATTTCGGGTGCCTATTTTCGCATATATAAAAAACGTGACCAAAACTTTATAAAAAATGCACACAAACACCACTAAATCATCTTATGGCTCTTGATACCAATTGTAGAGAATACAATATATCAATCACACATAATATAATCTTGAGTTTTAGAGAGAGAGAGAGAGCGGGAGAGCTTGGGTGGAAACTAAAGAGAGAAAAATATTAAGAGGAAATGTAATAGCATATATGTAATCCTTAGTTTCACCCCCCACTTCCTTCCTCCTAAGCGTCCTTTTATAGGAGAAGGATGTTACATAAGTTTACTCTTGGAAAGGATATGTGATACATTGTTACACAATAACATAAATTACGACTAACGACCTACGACCCGGCATGACCTTGAGTGACTAACACTTTCTATGTTCTCAATAGTTATCCACCCAAAACCTTCAATTTCAATAATTTGATCCTGTTAATTGAGCAAACATGTTACATGGAATTGATTTAGTACCGAGATATTATTTTTCATGTGTTCCTTCAATCTCTAGTTTGTTTTTTGGTCGTTAAGTTTTGAGTATGTTCAAAACTTATAGTTTATATTGAGGGGTGGATCATTACCACTTCTCCATTTACTTAAACTCTTATCATTTTTTTCTAATATATTCACCGGGTATAAACTCTTTACACAAAAAAATTTAGTTCCGAGATATTAGTCATAGTCGTATATATGGGTGAGCATCGGGTCGGAACCGACCCGAACCAAAAAACCCGAAACCGAATAAGAGAATTTTGCAAACCGAGAATCGAACCGAGTGAACCCTATATAAACCGAAACCGAACCGAATAAGGTCGGTTCAGCTCGGCTCGGTTCGATTCGGTTTATGTAGTTCGAACCGACTAAGTGTCGGGTTTGAGCTAAGCTCGGTTTGGCTCAGTTTGTCGGGTCGGGTCGGTTTTCAGGTTACTTTGCTCAGCCCTAGTCGTATATATCTACCAAGAAATGCTATATCCTCCTAAACTTATTCTTAGTTATAAATAGCCCACTTTTTACATAAATCCGCTAGATGGTGGTGGTCATGTACAATTAGGAAGATAGAACACTGTAAAATATTAAATGGGCCGCTAGATGGACTATAGTTTAAGGTCAATGAGCCCATTGTATTTTAAAGTCTAATTATGGGCTGGTTCACTTGCGACTTGTACAAACTGCCTCAGCTCATGATATATATAAACAAAGTTGACTGTTCAAAGGTAATATATAAGGATGGCAAAAAAACCCGATCTCGACGGGAAACCCGGTACCCGAACTAATTGTGGCGAGGCGGGGCATGCTTATCGGGTTACGGGGCGGGTTTGGGGCTTAAACGGGGATTTTAATCGGGTTTGGGGCGGGGAGCGAGGAATAACATCCTCGACCCGCCCCGCCCCGCCCGAATAATATATACACATATACAAATATATCTATACTTGTATAGTCATTTGTTAGTATTTACATAATAAAAAAAATATTTATCTAATATTGTTAGTTTCCTATCTTTGTAAGATTGTAAAATTGTGATTATAGAAACTTGTTTAACGTCATATATATAACTTATAATTTTTGGCGATGTAGTTTATCATTATTTATGTATAATACTATCATTGAAAACTTAATAAGGCTTATTTGTAATTGATTATTTGTAGGTTGTTAAATTTTTAAGTTAGTGTGTCTATATGTCTGCAAATCCGGTTCAACATCAACGCACGAAACACATTGAGATCGACATTCATTTTGTTCGTGACTTTGTTGCTTCGGGACAAGTTCGAGTTCTTCATGTCCCTTCAAGATTCCAGTATGCAGATATTTTTACGAAGGGCCTACCCACTGCTTTATTCATTGAGTTTCGCTCCAGCCTGAACGTCCGAAGATCTCCCGCTCACACTGAGGGGGGGTATTAACCATGTATAAATCAAGTCAACATTCAAAGTCAACGGTCAGCATTCAAAGTCAACGGTCAACATTGAATATTCAAGTCAAGTCAACATTCAAAGTATATTTATTAGTCATTAATTTGTATTGGGCCTAAGCCCATAGTAATGATTCTAGAATGATCTTTTGTATCTTATATATAGGATAGTTGTTATCAATTGTAAGGGAAGCAAATCAATTAGCCTTCAATGGTGAATTATCATATTCTAATATTGTCGTTCAAAAAAAAAAGAGGCGGTTTAGAATTAGAATTTTGATATAGAACATTTTGTAACTTTAATATAGAAACATGAGACATAAAAATAGTCGCATTACAATATTTACTTTTATTAACTTGAATCAAAATAAATGCCTTATTTAACATCTAAAAAAACCCTATAAAAATATACGATATATTTACCTTTATTAACTTGAATCAAAATAAATGTCTTGTTTTACATCTAAAAAAACCCTCCAAAAATATACAATATATTTACCTTTATTAACTTGAATAAAAATAAATGCCTTCTTTTAACATCTAAAAATAAATATTTACCTTTTATCAACTTCAATCAACAACATAAATACTCGGATGAACAACTTTCACTTATTCCATAGTCAACGTGATAAGCTTTCTTCGCAGTATTCAAACTAGCTTACGGCGATTATTGGTCTTTCACTTACATTATTATTAACTAGGTACAATATAGTTCATGTTTTTGGTCACTTTTAACGTACGTGTGAATATTCATTCGTATGTGGATACTAGTATTTTATTAAAGGATCTGGTAGTGTTGAATTTAATGTGGCAAAGAATCTTGTTTATAAATTTTAAAAGAATCTTGTTGTTGTGTGTTAAATAAAAGAATTGTGTTTTTTTTACTGTAGTCATAATATTCGATGGATCTAGTGTGAGAATATTTGTTTAAGGAATCTTGTTTATAATTCGTGAAAAGAAGTAGATCCATCTGTTTTGCATGTTTAAAGAATCTTGTTGTTGTGATAGATAGTTCGTGTTTTGTACTCGTTCTTGTGTTTGATTTGATATAATCAGGGCCGTCTCGTGGATTTTGGGTGCCCTGTTCGGTTACAAAAAATTGGGCCCTTTAAACACGGATACTTTAAATACCGGTATAAGTAAAATTGATAAAGTTGCAACATATTAAAAGAAATATTGAAGGTTTACAAGGTATAGTTTCTTTGAAAATATGTAAGCAAAAAGTCACAAGATAATTAAGTAACTTACTAGTGCTTTAAACTTAGAGATACAATTTTTTTTTT
>BQNB010160552.1:0-14785 GCA_026074375.1 Tanacetum coccineum | reverse complement strand
TAGACTATAACCGTTTTCACAAACGTTGCATCACATTAAACATTTTCAAAGTGCATACACACTACTTGCTTACTTGCTTATATTACTTGTTACATTAAGTGCTTACATGACATACACATATATAATATATATGCTTACATCCTTTGCGTACATCATACATTTATTTATATAAGAGTTATTTATATAAATACCAGAACATCTCTTTAGACATTGTGAGCTGCACAATGGTCTCACTTCGTTCTCAGACATTGTAAGTTAAACAATGGTCTCTAAAAATATTTTTTATAACTTTATACAATATCGTATTATACGAAAACCGTCACAATTCTATTTACATGGAATTCTAAGTATTACAAGTCTTGTATGGGCGAGACTTATAATATGAGGATTGATATGATAATTGATATGTTAACAAAACCCGTCACAGTTGTGTTTACATGGGATTATGTATGAATCTAAGTATTACAAGTCTTATATGGGCGGGACTTGTAATAAGAGGATTGATATAATAATTGCTATGTTGACTCGTTTATAAAGACCCTTATCTTATTTACTCTAACTGAGTACTCATTAACTATCTTGAACTATATGTCGATCTCCCCTGATAGTTTACTCCCCGTCTCCGAAGACGTGTTTTAAACACTCGTCCCATGCTCATTGGAACAATTGCATTGTCATGTTATCCACCACCTTGAAGATTATGTGAGTACGCGTATTGCATCAGAAATTATTAAGTAGGATGATTTATAATCTCTTTATTTGAAAGAATTGGGACGCCTCTTCATTTAAATAAATAAATTGTAAATCACCGAACCATAAGTTTATCATTTCTTACTTACATAAATTTGGACGCTTCTTATGTAAATAAGGAATTATATATGAGTGGGCTTAATGGTATCCAATATGATACGAGTATGAACTGGAACCCGAAAATCACCGAAATTCGTTAAAAAGGTCTAGAAACACAATCGTGTCCTACTACTTAACAGAATCTTAAGGCCTTACTTGAACTACCTTATCTCATTCTTAAGTTATTACTTTTGCTGTTACAACTCCTTACGATCATGAACTATTTGTGGATCTAACCGACTTGTGCACTCTTGAGCTAATGGATTTGATTCATCCTCGAACTAGCGTCTGAGTGCAATATTCTACTACCTATCACATAAGCTCTCCCACGAGCTCCTTTCATTTGTTGAACTTTATTCTAGGGATATAGTTTCTTGAAATGTCCTCACTCTCCGCATCTCATCACCGTTTGTTATAGTTATTGTTATTATGGTTGTTTTTATTGGGTCCTGGAGTGGTCCCAGCTTGTACAACCTTATCCAATAGGTAATGCAACCCCCCTTAAACCAGATAAACACCTATCGACGAAACATCTAGCCGAACTATTCATTTCGGGCCACTAGTACGAAGACTTAGGTCGCGATACATCCTAGTACTGCCAAGTAAGTTGAATACTTACATCCATAAGCCTCGTTTGATGTAAATCATCGAACATTACAGATATCAGAAACTAGACTCTGCCAGTAAACATTTAAAACTTTATATAAATATACTCACGCGACTACACTTTTCCCTTTGATGCTTTTACTATTAAGAGGCTTTCTTTATAACGCGTTTATATCAGTCATAAGACCTGTAATGATATTTTTGAAATACCTATTTTGATGGATTAAATATCCTGGTCAAACCTAGCCAAAAATTTTGGTATATTAAGAAGTGTCGAAACATATAATTTTGCTGACTAAAGTTAAACACCATGTTTAAAAACTGGTTATTAAATCTTAATATTTTTTTTCTTGGTCACACGGTAGGTTAACAAGAATTGAATCCCGGGATGGGATTCCTTTAAGGGGTAGGTACTGTAACACCCGATATTTTTAAAAATGTAAATGATTATTTTACCCTTTGACTTTTTGGGTCCGACTTGACTTTTTGACTTTTGACCTTTTATTTGTCACATAAAAACGATTACCGCATAACCGGTAATTTTTCGGAACATAGTTAAATAATAAATTATAATTATTATTACATATATCTTATTTACAAATTTATTTTTCAAACTTATTTGACTTGAAAAAGAGAAGATGTATGATATTCATAAGTTTGACTTATCAAAAATGATCCGCCAAAATGCGTTATTAATTATAGGGTATACTAGCGTTTGACATAGAACGGTATTCCAGACAACTTTTCAGTTTTACCCGAGACCTGAAACCAAGCAGATAGTGACTAAAATACCCTTATAAAATTTTAAACACCGCACACAACGCGTACCGACACTAAAATAATTAAATTATATTTAATTATCATTTTTTATTAAATAAAAATATTTAATAAATTATTTATCATTTTATTCAGAAATGTTTGTTAAAAATGCAAATATTCAAGTTAAAGTTCATTTTACGGACAAGGCTTATCAGTGATACACAAATAAATAATAAACATTTTAAATAAATGTTATGAAACAATTATGAAATAATAGTCGTGTAAATACTCATTTTTGTAGGAAAAACTATTTTGAACTTGGAACGCAATGGCGCAAGTTTCGTGTGTTGAATCGTCCTTTAAGTGGCTTAAACGACTCCCAACCATTAAAAAACAAAAGTTACACTTTAGGTCCCTGTTAATATTTACAAATCACACCCCAGACTATCACAGCTTGTCCACATATTTCTAAAACTATTCCTATATATTTTTATATAATATATTATATAATATATATATATATAATATATATATAAATATATATATATATATTATGTATATATAATGTAAATATAATGTATCTATATATTATAATATATATGTATGTGTGTGTGATGGTTTTAGATATTATGGTTCTCATTTTATTATAACCCTAAACACACACACGTCTCTTTTCCACGACCGTCACCGGATCCCGGCCAAACGCCGGCCTAGCCGTCAACCTGCCATCAATCACCACCCTCCCCAGCAACAACCACCTCTGATCAAACCGAACTACACCATCTCCACCTCGGTTTTCCACCAAATGCCACCTCCATCGCCACCACCAGTACGTCCTAGTCACCACCACCTTCCCGCCATCAATCACGTCATCCCCCGACCCGCCAAACAATCACACATCATCACAGCCGTTAAACTATCTCCACCGAATGCCACCATCTTCCCCTTTTATATTTTATGTTGATTTTGTTTGGTTATAACAGAAAAGGGGTGCGTATTGGTTTGTGATTCAGCCGCACCAAGGGTGCGTTTGATTGTACTAATCACCACGAGGGTGCGTTGGGTTTATCAAAATGCAACAAGGGTGAGTGTGGTTTTTATTAAGCACAATAAGGGTGCGTTTGACAGCCACAACCCACAAAAAGGGTGCGTTTGATGGTTTATAACACAACGAGGGTGCGTTGGTTTTGGTTCTCAACCGTTAGGGTGCGCTGGTTTTGTGTTTTATCAGCCAAGGGTGCGTTTGAGTTCCTTATCAACACCAAAAAGGGTGCGTTTGCTTTTCGATGTAAACAAACCCAAAAGGGTGCGTTGGGTCTTTGACACGACCCAAAAGGGTCCGTTTGGTTTCCATATTAGCACCAAGGGGTGCGTTTGTTTCGGGTTTAACACCACATAGTGCTTTGGTTTTGTTAAAAACCGATAGGTAAGGTTTGGTTTTGACAGAAAACGTATAGGGTGCGTTTGGCTTGATAGAAACAGCACCAAGGGTGCGTTTGGTTTAGCAGAATCGCAGTTAGGGTGTGTTTAGTTGTGCAGAAAACTATAAGGGAGTGTTTGGTTTAGCGGCAGTCACAGTAGGGGTGTGTTTGGGTGAGCAGGAAACCATTAGGGGTGTGTTTGGGTGAGCAGGAAACCGTAAGGGGTGTATTTGGGTGAGCAGGAAACCATTAGGGGTGTGTTTGGGTGAGTAGAAACACCGTAAGGGTGCGTTTGGGTTAGCAGAAAACAACAAGGGTGCGTTTGGTTTATATAAACAGACAAATTAATATATCGTACCAGATTTTTATAAATATAAACCGGATATAATGTGGTATAAAATGGTTAGAATAAATGTTGCTATGATTATTAGTTTTGTTTCCTATTCGATCTCGTTCGTTATATATATATATATATATATATATATATATATATATTTAAAATGCGCGGGTGTTTGCAATATTGATTGATTATTAAGTGGAAAAACATTGAAATTTTATAAATAAGGGAACGTCTTATAAACGAATAGATTATGCCGAAAAATCTATAAACTAATATACTTAATAAATTTCATTATAATTTCTATTATCTTAGAAACCCGATAAAAGGACGAAGTTATATAGTTTTAAGATTATTAATTGTATTATACAATAACCCGACAAACGAACGAAAACTATACTTTTACAATGAGACAACTATTTTAGCTACAACCCGTCAAGAAAACGGAATACTAAATTATAAAATATTATTTTATAATTCCCGACTAGAGAATAAAGTCATAACTTTTGTAAAAGCTTTGAAAACATCGTTTACTTACTTCGAAAACTTAAAAGGACTTGTTTTATATGCAAGAAACGATTTATTAATTACATAGGGTTGATTTCTGACACATGTCAAACTAATTTTGTTTAAAATTATTTAATCACTCTATATAATACTTGCAAAGTATTATATACTTCATATAAATCTTTGGATTATTTATCTTTGTTATATAATTCACGGTATGAGTTATATAATTGTTATTTTTCATATGTAATATATACGGAATATATTACATACTCTGCGTTTACTCTTCGATTTATTTTATTTAACCAACCACCAAACTATTACAACTTTAAATCTAAATCTTTTATCAACGTGTTACGTTGATGTAACCATCCATCGGAAAACCCAAATACATTATCCTAGGCTAGTGGGTCTTAGCCGTTAAGATAAACTTTAACTTCTTGATCGAGCCGTTCTGGTTTTTCGTTTGTATTGTGCTTAATATGTGCATTTCTGCCAATCGTTCCACATCATCGAGGTGACTTTATAGCCCCAAGTATACTTTGTTTTACATATATTTTTAGGGTGAGAACATGCTTGTTTGCAAATTACGTTTACATGGTTGATTACAAATTGATTGCATACTCATTTACATAGCTCCGCTATGGGATACATTATTTGACTTCATTTTTGGTCACAAATAACATACATAACTTATTTGAAATAATTACGTATTAGCATAAACATTGCAATTTGGATAACTACAAAATATATGCCCGGGTGTATCTGGAGGGGACACCTGCGAGGGGCACATATTCATTACTGCCCGGTGTTCTTGGAGGGGACACCTGCGAGGGGCACATATTCATTACTGCCCGGTGTTCTTGAGAACACCTGCCGATGGGTACACAGTCATTATGCCCGGTGTGTTCTTGGAGGGGATACCTTAGATGGGTACATATGTCATTTTCATTTACTGCGCCACGAGTTTTCTTAGAGGGACACCTCCTAGGGTACATAGTCTCGTTTCATGAAACTTAGAGTAATTGGAATCATTGTTTATACACACATTAATATTTACTGTAGCCCTTGAATAAGTGGCAATACATACTTGAAAACATTTTATTGTGGATATATAATAATAAATATCTACATGCTATGTACCCAATGCGGTTCGAACAATCCATACGTACATTTTCGTGACTATTATAAGGGCTGAAATAGTCATACACACTTTGGAAACCTTTGGTTTAACATTTATATTTAAACAAATCTATGAACTCACCAACTTTATGTTGACCCTTTTAAGCATGTTTTTCTCAAGTGAATTAGATGCTTGGATTATCTTATGTGCATTGGAGTCTAAATTGACAAGATTTCATTCATGGATTGATTTCTACATACATACAAATGATCAAATCTCGTTGTATTGATTTCAAGCTTTTCATTGTGATGAAATTATGGGACAAATGTTATATCAATTTCAAGAAAATCAACGAGATTACTTTTCAAACGACACATTTAGAGGTCGTTCTCTTGTATCTAGCGCTGTGTATTATGAAGTAACGTCCCCAGACATATTTCCGCTGCGACACATTTTTGGGGGTGTAACAGATTGGTATCAGAGCATTGGTTATAGAGAACTACGGTTTGACAATATTGTAACCCTAGACTAAAACACGTTTCCACAACATGGCATCACATCAAACCATTTTAAAGTGCCATACCCACTTACTTGCATTACATGCTTACATTACCTATGCTACATTAGAGTGCTTACATGACATACATATCTAATGATATATATATTCCATCTCGTTTTGCGTATGCATACGATATTTATATATAGAAGTTAATTAAAATTAAATACTAGAACATTTCTTAAGACATTGTGAGTTTGCACAATGGTCCTTATTTTTACTCTTAGACATTGTGAGTGCACAAATGGTCTCACTTCAGTCTCAGACATGTAAGTTAAACAATGTCTCTAAGACTATTATTTTTCCTTCATAGCTTATACAATATCGTATTTACACAGAGACCGTTTATAATTTTGTTTACATGGAATTAATGTAAGAATATAATATTACAAAGTTCTGTATGACGGGACTTGTAAATATAAGGATTGATATTATAATTGCTATGTTAACAAAAACCCGGTCACATATCTGGATTACATGGGATTATGCTTGAATCTAAGTATTACAAGTCTTGTATGGGCGGGACTTGTAATAGGAGGATTGATGTGATAATTGCTATGTTGACTCGTTCATAGAGACCTTTACCTTATTTACTCTAATCGAGTACTCTATAACTATATTGAACTCTATGTGATTTCCTTGATAGTTTTACTCCCCGTCTCCGAAGACGAGTTTAAACACTTGTCCCATAATCATTAGAGCACATGCATCGTCATGTCATCCACCACCTTGAAGGTTATGTGAGTACGCGTATTGCATCAGAAATTATTAAGTATGATGATTTATAATTTCTTTATTTGAAAGGATTGGGACGCCTCTTCATTTAAATAAATAAATTGTAAATCACCGAACCATAAGTTTATCAATTCATTATTTACATAAATTGGGGACGCTCTTTATCAAATAATAAATTATAAATGAGTGGGCTTAATGGTATCCGATATGAAACGAGTATGAACTCGAACCCAACAATCACCAGAATTTGTTATAAAGGGTCTAGAAACACAACCGTGTCGTACCACTCAGCAGAATCTTAAGGCCTCACTTGAACTACCTTATCTTATTCTTAAGTTATTACCTTTACCGTTACAAATCTTTACGACCATGAACTATTTGTGGAGCTAACCGACTTGTGTACACTTGAACTAATGGAGTTTATTCATCCTTGAACTAACGACTGTATACCATATTCTGCCGTCTATCGCATAAGCTCTCCCGCGAGCTCCTCTTATTTGTTGAACTTTACTCTGGAGATATTGTTTCTCGAAATGTCCCCACTCTCTGCATCCCATCCACATTTGTTATAGTTATTGTCGTTATGGTTGCTGTTGTTGGGTCCTGGAGCTGTCCACTAGTGCGAAGACTTAAGTCGCGATACATCCCAGCTTGTACATCCTTTATCCAATAATATAGGCAAACCCCCCTTCAAACCAGATAAACACCTATCAACGAAACCGATAGTCAAACTATTCATTTCGGGCCACTAGCACGAAGACTTAGGTCGCGATACATCCTAGTACTGCCAAGTAGGTTGAATACTTACATCCATTAGCCTCGTCCGTTATTAATCATCGAACATTACAGATATCAGAAACGGGACTTCATCCTTGAACATTTAAAACTTTATGTATACATACTCACACGACTACACTTTCTCCTTCGATGCTTTCACTATTAAGAGACTTTCTTTATAACGCGTTTATATCAAGTTCAAAAGATCTGTAATGATATTTTTGAGATACCTATTTTGATGGATTAAATATCCTGGTCAAACCTAGCAATTTTTTTTTGTATATAGAGTGACGAAACACCGAAATTTTGCTGAATAAAGTATCACCGTCTTGTGTAAACTGGTTTATTAAATCTACATCTTTACTGGATCACACAATTGTTACACAAAAGTCACTCTCGGGACGAGATTTCTTTAAAGGGTAGGTACTATAACAACCGGCAATTTTTGGCCATGTAAGACATATAAATACCCTCTCCATGCCTTGGAGAGGGTGTTGGCCTCATTTCATATGTTACATAGCTCTCTTTTGTCTCTCTCTAAAAGTGTCCAACCACTCTTTCTCTCTCTAAGATTTCTTACTTGTATTGTGTGTGATTAGATAACTAATATTCTACTTAGTCAAACAATCCAATGGCATTCTCATAATAAAATACTAAAAATCCAGTTTTAGGGTGTTACAAATCTACCCTCCTTATTTAGATTTCGTCCCTAAAATCTCTTGTATAATACTAACCATAACTTGGTCGCATTTTACCTATCATTCCATCTTAGCACTTCTTCCAAATATTTACCCAACTAGTTGCAACAACCTACATGATTTTGCAACTCTAGCCATACTATGACACAACCAATTACCCTTGACCCGTTCTACTTCCCGCTTATTATTATCACATTCTAACCCTTATTAAGGCCATTATGTTGTTCAAGACATGTCTTACCATAACTAATTAATCAATTAGTTAACTTATTTACTATAATGCAACACTCTTACTCTAGTTAACTCATTTACTACTATGCAACGCTCTACTAAAGGACATACGTCACATCACAACTTCTCTAAAATTTCCAACGATGACGACTTGTCATTTGAAAAACTTACCATTTTGACTTATATAAGTCAAACTCCAACACTATACCTACATTATTTACCAACACACTATTATAACGTAAAGTCAAATACCGGTCTATTTCACATTCCACTTAATTCCAACACATATTTTCAAGGATTCTCTTAATCCACGTCAAATTTCTTATCTTAAAAACCGGTAATTTATTTTAAAATTTATCTCAAGTACCTCTAAAGGGTACTAACAAATCAAACTCTATGCATTTCTTAAGCAACTTTTTTTTTAATTTTAGAAATTAGCTACACTGTCATCTTCCCAACTTAATACATAAATTTCATTCTAGGCATCTAACTTAAGGTTTAACGCACAACCTTAATGCCATAAAACTTTTCATTCATGTCTACTCTCATTTCTTACGACGTCTAACTCATTTTAGTTATCATTTTCTATTTCTCTACCCCTACTCATGTCATATCAGATACACATAAGTCCACTTATTTACAACTCATTATGTACATAAAAAGGCGTCCTAATCTATCTAAATAAAGAATTATAAACTTATGGTTCGGCGATTTACAACTTTTTTATCTATTATAATAAAAGATTCAGCCCCTTAATTTAATGGGGTTGTATCTTTAAATGCTCTCAACACATATTCGCCCTCATGCACAGCAATACAAGTTTCATGTAACATCTTTGTATTTAATAGGAATGGGAAGTGTTACAATGTCTTTTCATATTTATAAGTTACCAAAACATTTAACTAATGAGAAGTAAAATCTGTCCGTGACTTTTTAGTTGGATTTTTGAATCTTATAAATAACAATCTACCTAAATCCCTCACATGCAATCCCATCCTCATCCTTCACCAAATCAATTCGATTTGAAAGACTCAAAAAACAAAATTATTAAAAATGATCTCAGATTTTTCTTTCGGGCAAATCAAAACCGTCAAGACCTTTATAGATCGAAACCACGAATGAAATACCTCATCATAGATCTTTGTTAAGGGTAAACCCTTTTTAATATTCGAATATAAAGAAAGGGTTTTAACAAATCTGTTATACCGATTCTTTGTTTCGATTCAAATAAAACATAAGAACGAAAATAAACGTACCCGAGACCTCCTCATAGTGATCTTGAAGATGTGCTTTGCTCGAATAGAAAAAGAGGCAGGATGCTTGGTGTATGATTCAAGATGACAAAAACAAGAGTGGGTTTATCTCGAATATGAGACGTTATGGATGAAGCAGACATGAGTTGCGTTCCACTTTTAATGGAGGAATGATAAGGGAGTTTGATGCGTTATATTTTCTGATTATCGAATAAGATGATAATGGGGATTTGGGTAGCAGATTTTGTTTTTGTTTTTGTGATGACTGCACACAAATGAATGAGAGAGGCGGAAGTTTTTGGTGAAGCAATTTAGGGTTATGAGATGTAGTGGTTGGGAATATTGGTTAACTAAGTATGTTGAGGTAACAAAGTGGGCTTGACCAAATTTTTTTTTTTGGACTCTTAACCACAGACGTAAAAGAACCATTCTTCATGTTGTAAACAAAACTTTTTTTATATAAACTAAAGCACTCATGAGAAGCCTATTGCATTGCCATTTTATAATTTTAATATATTTAATCTATCATATAACTTTAACAAGAACTTTTATGTTTTAGCTAATATTATAGTAGCGGTTTAAGGTATTCTGTATTATGACATTTTAGTAGAGAAAGATAAAATTAGGTAAAGATAAATTATGCAATATTCTTTTTCTTGGCATAGAAATTTATACGTAGTAGTTTATTGAAGAAAAAAATAACTTACGTAACATAAAAGTATGTATTTTCTTCTCTTCTTAAAATGGTGTGGTTGTTATTTGACCATTAAGTTATTAACGCAATTCAAATTTTTTGTGTAATGTTTAAATAAGTCCTTGAACTATTCGTCAACTTATAAGTTGGCATGCTAAGAAATAATTGTGTGACTTTTTTACTTACTCATGCATGTGTCTTTTATAAATTTCATTAGCTTTACACGTTTTATGCTTTTATTAGTCTAAAGATTGTGCAAAATGCGTAGACACTTCTAAAATAGTTGAAAACATTAAATTGACGTGCCAAGCTCAGCTGCCGCAAAACATAAGGTAGCTGTATAAATGGATCAAACGTTAACGTCAAACTCAAATACCCCACTCCAATTGTATGAGTAATAACCCATCAAAAAAAAGGATCAACATTGGACGAAATCACGCTGCAAGCGACCATTATACGCACACCATGCGAAAAACAAATTGAACCAAGCTGTGTGCAACGCACGGGTCTGCTTACCTCGTTTAAATAAAGAGACGTCCTAATCCATTTAAATAAGGAGATTATAAATCATCCTACTTATACATTTCCAACATAACACTCATACCCGCCTAATGCTTCTACCCTTTCGTTTGTCAGATACAAATGACTCTTCCATTTTTAATTTCATCATTTCTAGCGGTGGGTCCAATCTAATAGCTTACCTAGAAAGAAACTTGGCTCTCTCCACGTAGGGATATGACCAATACTTGGCTCTCTCTCCCTGTAAGGATGCGACCAAAACTTGGCTCTCTCTCCCCGTAAGGATGCGACCAAAAATTGGTTCTCTCTCCCCGTAGGGATGCGACCAAAACATGGCTTATTCCCCATAGGGATACGACCACAACCCATACCCTTATGGTATTACCAACCTCACATTGGTTTTTACACATCCGACCCTTAAAGGGTGGACCTTAACCATGCCAAGGATGTAGGCAACACATGTCAATGAAGGCATACATAAACCATGCCATTAATGGCATGCTATCGTATCTTAAAAGATTCGAGAAGTGGAGCATTGGACCCAAGCTATTTTAGTTTTAATATTTGTTAACCTTTTTATCATTCAAGTACTTTTCTAATCAAGCACTTAACATTTCCAATTCTCATTGCGTTAAGCAATTTCATCATATTTCCATTTTCTACATCTTATTGCCTTACGCAATTTCATCACATTTCATTATCTTGGACAAGATCTATATGATACTTGTCAATTTTATATTTTACATATTTCATATGCATTCTCACAATGCATTTTATCATTTTCCATATCAACCCCAAGTTGACCACTTATTTAATTTTATGCCAAAGCATCATTTTAGTCCACTCGACTCTTCCGCATATAAATCTTACATAGGTTTATTCTATAACGTATCCAATAATCTCATTTTACTCATCATACCATCCTCATATATCTACATGATTTTAGTCATGTTTTACAATTTATCTAGCGCATTTTATACCTTTAAAGGATTCTAGCGCAACGCTTTAAATCAATACATTCATACGTATTTCGCTACCGCGACTTACTCGAAATGTTTCTATATAACATGTCTCATCATCATTTTAATATTTTTCACATTCAATTTCAGGGGCAACTCTTCTCAATATTTATATGTCCAAGTTCAACATTAGACATATATTACGATTAGACCATACACTGGTCATACATCGCAATCTAATCCCGTTAGCTTAATTCAATGTCTAACACTTCGTGTTATGACAAATTCTATTCGCAACTTATTATCCATCACAAGCATTATAGGTATCATGTACTCTATAATTCATGATTCAAAATACCTTAACCATTTGTATTAGTAATGCATATAAGCATCTACTTTAAACATACTAATTTTAGCTTTAAGGCAACTTTTACATAATTCAACATTTTTAAACATTTTCTTGCCCCCGTCCACCCCCCCGCCCCCCCACCTTCCCCTCTCCATAATATTATATCATGCCTTATCTAAAATGCAATCTCATGCATTTTACTTAGCTCAAACACTTCATAAGATCATGCTATCATACACATCATGCGTTACTTAGACATAACAATAACTACCATAGACCTTACGTCATATAAACATATATGTCTGCACTTAACAGTTCTCCAATAAGTGTTTAACATTCTTAGCCGAAATCAGAATCATTTAGTCTATGGAAAAATAATATATATCACATTGAATAATCATTCAACGTTAATCATTACTACTAATTTGCCATCAATTAACAAAACTACACATATAATTACGGCATTTAATTTCGAACTACTTTACACTTACGGAAAACGTATCTACGAGTGGTCTAAGTTTAGGAAATCATGGAAACCTACTTCACTTAGATCGCAGCTCTGATACCAAGTTGAAACCTCCATTTCTCAACTCTAAAATTTATTGAAAAATTATTTTTTTTTCTCAAACGCATGACCGGGAATGACCCCATGTCACTCCTTGATAAACTGACATAAATATATTACCATCAGTCCTTGAAACTATCTTTAACATAAAATAGACTCAAATACCTTTCCAAAGGTATAAGGCACGACTTCTAACTCCTTACAGTTTAGTTTTTACGACGTAAACAAGAATAACCAAAAACCAGAAGCATTAGACCCCTTAGACGACGGATAAGGGTCACCAGACCCTTCCTTAGCCGGCAGCTAAGGGTCCTAGCCAGCGGCTGAGGGCCCCCATTTTGTAGAATTTCACCCGTCTTGCCCTTTTTGACCCTAAACTTGACTTCTGTAACTCGACACTTTACAAGAACTTCCATAATACATTAACATATCATAATACATCATTTCATAACATACGTGGTCACAATGACCCACGGAACATACTTTACAAAGCTACGATATTTTTCCAAACACCCCTTTTTGACAATCTTCAATACACCTTTTGAGCATAGCTCATTAACTCATCAAATCTAGACTTGGACACCTTCAAACCACATTTATAACTTATTTTATGACACACTTACACTTCACATTTATCATATACATGACTTGATGACTCAATGGGGGATTCAACCTTTACTAGAGCTTGGCATCTAATACTAAGCTCATAAGCACACTTCAATACTTCTAACATCCTAGCATCCGATTCTTAGGCCTTAATCAAGATCTAACCTTCATCACATGATCACCTACAAAATGGTTAAACAACTAAACCATAAGCTTTCGCTTAGTAAGTAAAACAAATATAACATAGAATAATACATCATAAATCACATAAGCATCATTCATACCAATTCCATGAGATTACTTTTCATAATCGCTAACACGTCACACTTAATGACGCATAACATCATTCATACCAAATCCTCACATACTGTCTTTGGGTCATAAATATTGAACCACAACCTATGTTCTAAAAAAATATCTAACCACAACCTTGGCTAGTTTTGCCAAACTAGCCATAACATAGTATTAATTCAATCATACTAAACCAATGCATCATAAACGGTCATTATCATCTTCCACATAACATGTATATGATAAAATCAATATAATTTCATATCATAACCATTTTACTTACCTCAGCTCCATAGCCAAGTTACCAAGTGCATCATCATCTTCCAATTCTTGCGTCCTAGGCATAGTTATCACATACCATAACACATATTAACACTCCTAATTTATATAGTAATTAAGGGTGTCTAAATTCACACATAACCATAACCAATTCCCTTTTTAATTATTTATATGATCATAACATGATCATCATTTCCAAATTACTCATATCACTTAAAACACTAAATTACCTTAACCCATTATTAATAACACCTCAATACTTGGTTTAGAACCATAATTACCCAAAACACAAAAATTATCTCAAGAAGCCTAATTTATAATTCTTAATTAATTCAAGATTAAAAGTACTTACTTGAGGTGGATTATTGCTATGACTCATATACTTGGATTGGAACTCTAATATCTTCACAAAATCATTAGAGATTTCCCTCTCTTCTCTCTTGTCTTGGGTCAACACACACCACATAACACCACACAAATGGAGAAGTTTGTGGAAAGTCTTGTCACACCCCCAAAATTGGACAGGCAGCGGAATAGTAGCATTGGGGTGCGACTTCATAGCACAATAAACAAGATATAGGAAATGACCATAAATGGACGTTTCAAGATAAGATTTCATTCGATGCCTTAGCAAAATATCAGAATTTATACATTAGGTCCCATATGTTTTA
>BQNB010160551.1:0-14785 GCA_026074375.1 Tanacetum coccineum | reverse complement strand
GATCATATGAACATTATAAGAGTGTAGGAATAAAATTAGAATATCTAGAACCTGGGTTTGAGCTTATAGCTTGAAAACAAATCGAAATCAGGACTTTTAGCTTTGTATGTCTAGAATTACGACTCCTGGGCTTCTTTTCTTGGTTTCTTTTGCTTCACTTATGTTATTGAGACTTATTAGGATCCCTTAGGATCTTCTTAGAGCAAAGTATTGCTGCTATTAAGGGTTATAGAGGTGGAAGTGGGGGATGCTTTGAAATTAAGGGTTATGGGTTCTATTTATAGGTAAAGGACCCTTAGAGGCTAAGGAAACTTATGTGATCTGGTTAGGACACATATGAGAGCTAGAGGGTGACTAAGAGAGGCTATAGGATGTGTTGGATAGGCTAGAAACTAGCAAGAACATGGTGGAAACACTATGTGTATGCCGCGGCTATGAAAGGAGGAAAAGGAGATCTTGTGTCCAATTTTTGTACCATGGAAAGGTAAGAGCAGGTGGGTAAGCTGCTTGGGGATATCTAGAAGCTTATCTTGGAGGTGCTTGCACATGGGTAATATTTTAAATGCTTAAAAATGGTGCAAGTCTAGCTGCGGGTCAGTTTTGGGGTCTTAGGGTTCGAATTCAAGTTTTTGGTCATTATTTCGAATGCATTGATTAAGTAATGTTTAAAACTTGTTCTAATGGTTAGTAATAAGAAGTATTAACAAAATTTAGCAAGTGGTTTGGGTTAAAACGGGTTAAAAATGAAGAAATGAGGTCGCGAGTTCCATTTGGTATGGTTTAGGGTTTTCTTGACTTTATTTACCTATAATTCATGTACATTGGACCAATGATTGATATTTTATTGATCCTAGGTATATATTGAGGTTTATTAATGATAATTGAGTGATGGTTTAGGTTATAATGGAAAGAAATAGTCGTGGGTTGGAATTAGGGCTCGTATAAGGCTTTTAGGGTTTTCTAGCTTTGTAATTCTTGAACATTGTCAAAGTAATGATGGATAATGAATTTTAAACTCATTTTATGAGTTTATAATGGCTCTTGATTGCTTATTTGAGATTGAAATGGTTAAAAACAAGAGAATGGGTCGAATGATCATTTAGGGTTTATTTAGGGTTTTCCTGTTGTAATTCTTGTATATTGTTGAAATAATGATGGAATGATGATTGAACATGATTGATAATGTTTTAAATTAAGTTATTACAACTTATTTGAGAGTTGGTTTAGGTTTATGATGGATAAATATCGAGAAACGGGTCATGGTTTAGAAACTAGCTCGGTTTTAGGGTTTAGGGTTTTGAATTAGGGTTTTGAGAGTAAAAATGTGTATGAAAGCTTATGAATAGAATATTTAGGGTTTATACATTGTATATTGAGTGTATTAGCTTGTACAAAAGTGGTGGTGAAGAAATTGAAGGTAAAACGGCTATTTTGGATATCGTGCTTAATGACTTGTACATTGTGCTTTGAAAACTTGTACTTGACTTGGAGGGAGTTTATATTTCAAATGAAATGTTATATTACTTGTATATATGCTTTAGTAGCTTGTACATTCACTTTAGATATTAACCCTTCATGGAATTAGGGTTTAGAGGTATATGATAACGGTTTAAAGCCCGTTTTGATATAACGTTGCGAATGGTACATTATAGGAATAATGTACTTTGTAATAAGGATATGATGATATTGACTTGACATATTGTGATGTTTGCTTGACATATATGAAGACAGGATTGCCATAGATAGGTTGCGTGAGCTCGTCTACTTTAGTTATGCAAATTACATTATATATTGAGATATTGACAATGCAAGTAATGTAATAAAGCGAAAAATTTCCCCGTACAATTGTGATAATAGTAAAATAAGTTTTTCATTTGATGAAAGTTCTTGGGTTGCTATAGTCTCCACCCCTTACAGAAATCTCATCCTGAGATTTAATTGAAAGTTATAGTGAATAGATGTAGGTACTGGGCATGAATTTGATTTTTATGTTAGGTTAATCAAGGTCACAAGTCCACGTGTGTGATGCATTTATAATTATGTTGTACACCATAATTATAATTACCTCCTTTCATACGTCCACCTATTTTCAAGACTACACCTCTTGATGACAGCCAATAGAATTTCTTCAGATCCTGATAGAACCTGGGTGGATGAAATACTTTGATTTGTGGAACCTGTGGGTTATGGGCCCACCACACTTTTGCTACGCTACTCTGATCGTAAAGAATCGCTATTTGTTAACCTTTAAAAGTCAACATCGAATAAGAATGCTATCACAAGTCTTTGTCAAAATTTTCATACCTAGTGGTATTGAAATCATTTGACATTGTATAGATTCTTGTGTGTTTCCTTGTTATTATGTTGCAGAATATAACAGAAAATTTTAGAATACGGAGATCATGGAATGAGTAATGTCAAGGAATGATTATGAATTTGTAAGAGAGTTGCTAATCACGTGAGATACAGATTTTGAAATGAACAGATGATGAAGGTAATGAAGGTAATAATGATAATGATTAAGGAATTTGTTTGTACAAACGGATTGAAAGAAACTTGTTTGTACGTATGTTATATACTTAAGCCTACTTATTTATAATTTGTCACTTACAAAAAGAAGCGTTCAACTCCTTGTAACTGAGAATTTATAAATTCATAGTTCGGAGGTTTATAATTTCCTTATTCAAATGAAGAAGTGACCTAATTCATTTCAATAAGATGATCATAAATCGTCTTACCTAAGCATAAAAACATGATATGGAAACGGTAAGGTGTAGAAAATGATATGATCATGAATGATTAGATAATATTGAGATGTTGATTGTACTGACGCCCATATAATTGAGGATGAAAATTTATGTTGCAAAGGTATGAGGAGAGTATTTAGAGTTTGAACATAATAGAATTAGTAGAATTTGACAAACGATGTCGAGTTTTGATATCATCAGATAACAAGATGTAACGGAATTATCACTTTATTATTTCATGGATAACTTTACATACGAACTTTACATATGAAAAAGAGTTGATACTTATGTTACATGTCTCGAGATTTGGTTGAGAGATAGAGCGATGTTTGGAAACAAAAGTTCTTAGTTCCTACAGTTTCTAGTCTGATGGCCTACTTTGTGGCAATTCTGACACCTGACAGTGCATGGTCCTGTGTGATGCAGAGTACACTTCCTACAAAGGGGATGAGGTCCATTATATCCACGGTTTCCATTAGCCTTGAAGATTTCCTGCCTTCCATTTTGCTGCTGATGGTGATCATTGTTGCGGTTATTATTGTTACGGTTATCTGGGTAGTTATTTTTGTTAATGTGATTGTTGGAGTGGTTATTGTTGTTGCGATCATTGGGGTAGTTGTCTTTGTCACGATTATTGGAATAGTTGTTGTTGTTGGTGGTGTTCCTTCTATCATCAAACTTTCGTTTGTGATTATTGGTTTCTTGCACAGAATTACGCTTTATTATTTGGTCCATTAGTCTGTGAGCTATGTTGGTGGCTTCTTCCAGAGTCTGAGGTTTTGAAGCAGTAACGTTTCCTTCAATGCTTTGCGGCAGTCCCCCGATGAAAGCTTCCATAAGTTTCTCGGTGTTTGGTACCATATTCGGGCATAAAACGGCTAATTCCTGGAATCTTCTAATATAAGTCTTGAGATCACTTCCATTTACAGTCAGACCATAAAATTCATCTTCCATTTTCTTGATCTCAGTTCGAGGACAATACTTGTTCGTCAGAAGCCTTTTTAACTCAGTCCAGGTGATTTGATTAGCTTGCTCTATTCCCATAGGCTGGGCATATGCATTCCACCAGGACAAGGCATCATCAGTTAAAGTACCAGTAGCAAATGTCACTCTGTCTTCCTCGGCACACTTGCTACGAGAAAATACTGATTCAGTACGTTCAAACCAGCGGATGAGGTCAACAGCTCCTTCCGTACCATTGAAGTAGAAAGGTTGACAGTTTATGAATTCTTTGTAGTTTCCTCTTTTTGCTACAGGAATTTCTCTAGGTCTAGTGTTCCTATTGGGATTGCTAGCACTTGCCATGGCAGCAGTCTGTGCTTCCAGGGCTGCAGTAAAATCAGCAATCAGTTGCCGGATGGCATCCAAAGTTATGGCTGGTGTTTCAGATGTTGATGTCCTTTTGGGAGGCATTCTATCAACACAAGATAACGCGTAGTAAGAATGACATCACAAGTTTTGAAAGGTAATATTTAAAAGAAAATGTGATGCTTAAAATGCTTAAAGAGAAATGCTTATTTTTGAATTTTAAGCACTTAGGGGTTATGGTATGATTCATGAAGACGGAGATAATGATGCAATTTTGGTGGAATTAATGATGAAAGAGCGGATTAGGTTGGAAACAAAAAGAGACGAAAACGGGATTGCCTTTATAAAATACTTGCCTTATTTACTGTACATAGTCAAGATTTGAACAAGCGTTTTTTATTATACCCCACCATCATTTCCGTTAGCTAGGATTAAAGTTATTAAATATTAGCTTGATGATTTTGATCCGGTAGATGGAACCTACTAAAGATTTCTTCCTGATTGTTTGTTGACGAAGCTAGGATTGTCTTAATGGATTTGTTAAGATCAGAAATTTTCTGTTATGAGCAAAGGCAAAATATATATCCTTTTTGCCCTAACCGCTTCTTTTTGAAGTCTGGATTAAATCTATTGCGGATTCTTAAGTCCGGTCTTTAGTTCGTTACCATTAGTACGTTATTCTTTCATTCTCATCAATGCGGTGAAGATGGAGTTCATCTAAATAATTCAAGATATCTTCGACTTGCTTCTCATGATGTTTTCAGATACATCTTATCTGAAACATTTTCCTTTTCAAAATACTTAAGGTGGGGTTGAAGTATTATAAATGAGAGGATGGTGATATCCTAATTACAAGGTTGATTTCCGGAGTATGAATTAGATAACGTAGTTTGAGGAAGAAGATGAGGAACATTGTTCGTTCTTTGGTGGTAATAGTTCTTTCAGGAAAAAAAGAAATATCGAGGATTTCAAAATAGTTATGACTGGTGGTATTACCGGATTTTTGAGTCAAATAAGCTGGTGGACGAATTAGGATCTGGTGATGAAATAGGTAATATCCTTAGGCCTTAAAATGCTTGTAACGTCCTTCTAACAGGATTATTGTAGAAAGATGAGAATACTGGTGGGATGATATTATCTGTTTGTGTTTTAGAAGAGTAAAAAGGAACTTGCTTTCCGATGAAGATGAGAAATATTCGATGGAGACCGAAGTTATAGTTAAGAATATTATAGAGGGGAAAAAGCATACTCAGGGATCATAGTAGAGCGATTGGGAGAAAGCATCGTTCTGCTAAAACAACCCAAATTTGTAAATTAATTATACAGTTAGTTTATATAATGAGTGATAATATAAATATGTAATCTTTACATATTGTTCCGGAAAATTGTTGGTGGCACGGAGAAACCTTAATTGGCTGGAAAAAAGGATATTTGTGGTTATAGTTAAGGTTTTGTCCTTTGTTCTCTTTATCCATGGCGATGAAACCAATCTGTAAAACACCCCCATTTTAATATAGCAGCGGAAAGCTTAATATGGGTATAACTTCATGGAAACAAACAATTCTTAATCATAGGAATTGGACCCCAAAAGAGGACGTTTATTCAAAAGTTATGTTAATCATTCATTCAAATCAGAGGTTTTACAAAAGGCAGGTCCCAAAATCTAGAAAACTAAAATGTAAATGATAACAAGTTTTAAGCCATCTTCATGTCCTTGCCACTCCATGCTATAAGTTGTCAATTAATAAGATAACATGCATAAAAAGGGTTATCACAAAAGGTTGATGTGAAAATTTTCATAGGTTGAAATATAATATTTGAATACAAGTTATTTAAAATGGAAAATTTGTATTGAATGGGTAATTTTTTATGGGGAAATTATTTATTGCATCTCAGCTCATGAACATCAATTACATTAATAGGGAAGTCACCGTTTAGTGATAATTGGTTTAGGGACAGATGTCCCCGTGAAAGGGTAACTTGGCCAAGGTTAAACATTATTAGAACAAATATAGTGCGTTTGGATACCCAAGCATGGGTATTTTACAAACGGGAGCCGTCCACCCACCCAATGAGATTTATTCACAATATTGCGTTCACTTCGCAATGCAAAGTAATTACATGATATCCATGATATGGAAATATGGCACTGGAAAAAGAATTATATAATTATTGATAAACTATAAAAAGGATATATAAAAATAACGGCGATAAATATTGCACATAGTAAGAGAACTACAGAAATAAATAAGAAACAAAAAAAAGAATTAAGCATTAAGAAATAAGTAGTATACGAAATTAAAGGAAGCAAAAAAGGCAAGTGCTAAAAAATTAAAAGGAAAAAAAAAAAAAAAAAATTGTATATAAATCAAACAAGCCATACATGCCAAGATATTAACAAAGACATTAGATGGGCAGCTACTTAGGCATGTATCATATCCCTGGAATAGCTCCATTACACCCACCCCGTTGGAAAAACAACTTGCATTAATGGTTTATATCAGGTAATCACAGGTTTATAAGTATTCAAAATATTAAAATGTGGGGTTATGGAATTTCATTTAAGTCTTTGTAAAAAGTAACTATTATTTTGTTATATAGATAAAGGAGTATGTAAAAGAGTTTGTGAAAAAGCAAGTTTATCCCCCTCGCGGGTTTAATAAAACATGTAAATAAGTTAAAGGCGAGGTTATATGAAACTTCACAATATCAGTTTCTAAGTAACTTGTTATATATTTAAAAAAAAAAGACAATTGGAGCATGTATTCCCCCCTCGGCGGGTTTATTAAACATTAAAAGATTGAAAGGGAGGCTGTATAAATCAACTGGTAGTAGTTGCAATAAATATTCCAAAATGAAAGCGGGCGACCTTATCACAAATCGTAACAGGGAGGGTTTGTTATAGCAAAATGAACAATAAACTGCACGTTCAAGCAAACCTGTGTAAATAGTCGAAGTTCTAAGGAAGATTGGTACTCTTTGAACTTTAGTTTTAAGAGTTATTGGAGTTTGATTGAAGAGTTTGGGAATATTTTTGTAATCACCGTTCAGGCATTCATAATTTCAGGAAGTATTTCAGTAAATGTTTTGGGAAGCTAGGGCACCTTTAAATCGTTTAAACCTAAAAACTCTGTCAGAACGTAACACCAAGATGGAAACCTATTTTAATATGATGCTCCCTTGTATTGTGTTACGTTATAATAGTTATAAGCGTTTTGATTAATATCTCTGGAAATTTTTAAAGCACGAGAAGCGTTAATTAAAGTTATGTCTTGTAAGGTTTTAAACATGATTTTATACTTTTTCAAAATGTTACATTTTAGACCCTTGAGTTTGAAAAGTGGCAAAATATACCCTCGGAGTTTGCACTTTTACGAGTTTGGTCCTTCAAGTTTAAAAGATATACCAAGTAAACCTTGTACTTTGAAAAAGTTTGGACTAATAGCCGCTCCCCATGAAAGTTTATAACTTTGATAAAATGACATTTAAAACCCCTTCTGTTCATAAGCTTTTAAAAAAGTTAGATATCTACCCCCTACATGCATTATAATTACAAATATGTACCAAATTGCCACTCTGCAAGCTATTGTAACATTTCAAAGATATTTATAAAGTTATAATAAACTAAAATATGAAGTTTTAACGTAACGCAGTTTAAAAATAATGATTTAGATAGGTAGGAAGCAAAACGGGTTATAAATTAGGGTTTCAAAACAAAAAACCGCTACTGGGTTTTAAGTTCAAAATTCATTAATAATCATAAAGTGGTTATTTTAACATTAGTTAAGTATGTAAAAATGGATTATAACAACATTGAACCATTATGACATTTAGTTTTAAGAAAAACGCAAAATTAGGGTTTCGGGTGTATAGTTTTGGATATCAAACAGAAAATTTGAGCAGAATGAGTATGAACTTCTTTAACAAGAGTTTATGTAGCTCATATGTACATTATAAATTGTTAGGAGCAGAAGCAGAATATCGATCTAGAACCTGGATTTGAGCTTCAAGGAGCAAAAATGGTGGAAATGGGTCGTTTCGGGTAGTATTTCCACTCGTACGCCTTGTATCTTGTTCCCGGGGCTTCAAATCTTCAAAGCTTCGGTAGCTTGATGATATTTAATGATCCTAGGATAAAATGGAGTAGAGAAAGGTTGCTCACTTGGGTTATAGAAGTGGTAGTTGGGTGCAAATTGGAATGAAGCATAATGGGTCTTATTTATAGTTGAAATCATGCAAGGAGGTAGTAACTTAATGTGATCTGATCAAGACATGTGTAATAGCTAGAATATGATGTGTGGAAGCTATAATATCAGATGTGGAGGTCTAGGAAGCTAGAATGATGGTGTGGACACCATATATGGCTGTCGCGGCTGTTGTGGTTAAAAAGAGACTCATGTGGCTTTGATTTTGGCCATGGGAAGATAGAAGCAGGTGGGTAAGCTGCTTGAGGGCACATGGAAGTGATTTATGGAGGTGCTTGCACATGGGAAGAGTTTTAAATGGGTAAAAATGAACCAAGACCAACCGCGGGTCTGTTTTGGTATCATAGGGCTCGAATTCAAGTTCTTGGCCAATATTTTGTGGGCATTGATCAAGGAATGTTTAAAACATGTTCTCATGGTTTGTAATAAGAAGTATTAACAAAAGTTAGCAAGTGGTTTGGTTTAAAACGGGTCGAAATTGAATAAATAAGGTCGCGGGTTCACATAGGGCTCATTAGGGTTTCTTTGACTTTTCTTGGCTTATAATTTGTGTATAATGGATCAAGGTTGATAGAATATTGATCTTAGGCAGTATATAATGGATTACTAATGAGATTTGATTAGTGGTTTAAGCTAAAATGGGTCAAAATGAAATAAACAAGCCGCGGGTTGGATTAGGGTTTATATTGGATTCGTTAGGGTTTTCTAGGCTTTGATTTCTTGCACATTGCCAAGTTAATGATAGATAATGATTTGTAAACTCATTTTATGAGTTTACAATGGTATTTGATTGGTTGTTCAAGATTGAAATGGTTAAAAACGAGGGTAAACGAGTCGAATGAATCCCATTTAGTTCGGTTAGGGGTTTCTTGATCAATGTGCATATAGTGGAGGTAAATGTTGATATGATGATTGTATATGATTGATAATATTGTAAATTAAGTTATTACAACTTATTTGAGTATTGGTTTAGGTTTACAATGGATAAAAATGAAGAAACGAGTCATAGTGTAGTATTTAACTCTGGTTAGGGTTTTTGAGTTTTGAATTAGGGTTTTAAGAGTAAATAAGTGGTGTCGAAAATAGTTATGAATGAATAATTAGCGGATTAATTATTGTATATTGAGAGTAGTTGCTCTGCACACGAGTGGGATGGTGAAGAAACTGGACGGTAAAGGTTATTTTAGATTTCATGCTTAATGATTGTACATTGTGCTGTGTGAATACTTGTACTTGACTTGGAGGGAGTTTATATTTCAATTGAAATGTTTTATTACTTGTATATATGCTTTAGTAACTTGTACATTCACTTTTGATATAACGTTGTGAATGGTACATTATAGGAATAATGTACTTTGTAATAAGGATATGATGATATTGACTTGACATATTATGATGTTTGCTTGACATATATGAAGACAGGATTGCCATAGGTAGGTTGCGTGAGCTCGTCTACTTTAGTTATGCAAGTTACCTTGCTTAATGAGATATTGACAATGCAAGTAATGTAATAAAGCGAAAAATTTCCCCGTATAATTGTGATAATAGTAAAATAGGTTGATGAAAATTCTGAGTTGTTATACATGTGTCAATTTCATAGAACTAAAGTACATGATATTACTTAAAACTTCACATTTAAGTGTAGTAACAAGTAGGGCTGATCACAGTTCGAAAACCGGACCGGACCAAAAAGAGTAGACCCGAGACCGAACCAAAAGCCGGTTCGGTCCAAGAAAGCATAATGGCCATTCGTGTGTAAGGCCGAACCAGACCGGACAAAGGAACGGATATGAGGGAAGGGGTGGTCCAAGGACTTGACGAAAATATGTTCAGTTCGGTCCAATTTGATCTGATTTCTCGATTCTATTCCGTACACGGTCCTAACGAGGTAAAAAGGACATAGTCAAGTAGTCAAGTAGTCAAGGATGGGTGAGCTAGTCCATTGATTTCTCTTTGTTTTATTGCATTATGCATAGTTGTTGCTTAAACGTTTTCTAACTAACAGGTACATACTTTTAATGAAACATAAAAAATATACTTCCACTAACTGCAAACATTCAACAATTTTAAAAAAGAGAATAGGTGATCTTGCAGTCCATCGATTTCTCTTGGTTTTATTACATTATGCATATTTGTTGTTTAAACTTTTTCTAACTAACAGGTACATACTTCTAATGAAACATAAAAAATATACTTTCACTAACTGCAAACGTTCAACAATCTTTAAAAAGAGAACGCTGAGGTCAGGCGGCTGGAAAAGCATTAAGGGGAGTACATGCATACTATTTATTTACATTACAGAGATCTGATTCAAATTATATAAATTGCATTCATATGAACAGGCAGATTTTGTTATAATACATGAACTAAGCAAAAACAGAAATGAGAGAAAAAAGTTCATCCAAAAAAAGAGAGCTATGGGCTGTGTGTGATAGTAGAACAATAATGTATACCTCGTTCCCAAACAAGGGCTATTCGATCTCGCCATATCACATGTTCAGGAGACAAATCTTCATTGCCCATTAGCTTCATATATTCCATAGCTGTTATTAAAAGTCCTTGACTTGCTAATATTTCAGCATACTTCTCAACAAGTTTGCATATGAGAAGCACTAAATATCTTCTGACCAGTTGCTAAAGCAAGGACTACAGTTTTCTCCATTAGATCCTAACACCCCGATAGGATGAGTTAATAATGCAACAATAAACTAAAGTTTCAATATGAGGCCTACCTAAAGAAGGTCAACATAGGATTTCCCTTCAGGCTCAGATGTAACATTTTTCGACCACGTTTCCACCGTTTTATTGATATTTTCGGCACATATGTAACAAATAATAGCGCCTAGTATATTACCAGCAGCTATGAGTCTAGAAGCAAGGGTATCACATAGTAAAGTTCAATCCCCCCGGTGCAAACTGTGTCGTACAAGCATCAATAATTAGCATAAACAAAGATCAATAATGATTGGTCTGTTACGAACTTCCACATAATTCAAATATATTTACAATGGCAAAGGTGGCAATATTGCACAAATTGCAAGTATTTACTCAAAGATTAGTTAACTTACAGTGCATAGGAGATCAAGTGTCTCCTTCCAAGATTTTAGGGGACTCGTATTTATTAGGATAAACAAGGTCATTATTCACCATTGTAGAAACAACCTGTTGACCAGCAGAGACAAAATTGTAAAACTGGACCAACAGAAAGTCAAAAAAAAAACCAATGGCCATAATCAAAACGAATATGTTAGAAAAAGTGGGAAGAATAAATGTGCCTTAAGGTATGGAGACTTATTATTTTTGAGGTACTGATCAAGTGTGCTCTTCTACAAAGAATCACCGCCAACCTGTTCAATAAGCCAATAACTAAAGCATCTTCCATCTTAATTGCAGCTATGCACTGTGCAACCGCCCCTTGTAATCCCCAACAACCGAAGCACGCTTAACACCATCCTCAAATGAAGAGTCAGTAATGCCACCTGGTGAATCACCTTCCTTTACTGAATCTTCATTCAATAGAAAAGGTGTTAACAGACATTGACACAGGCCTATTAGAGCAATATTTCATGCCAACCTAGTGTCTAATAGCCATCCAACGAACACTAGATAATTATCTGATAGTCAACGCTCAGTGACCTCCCAATACCATCTACAGCTCGAACATCACCACTGCAATAACAGAAGAACTGAATATGATATCTATTACATTAAGAATTCTCATTATGACAAAAAATAACATGAGTTACAAAAACACATGTCCTAGTACTATCTACACTCTCGTAAATGTCACTAGTTTAGAGCCCGTTGACATACTTTTTTCCCAGCAAAATATTTTTTTTTGAGTAGATACAGAAGTGGGGTTATAGCTCTTTATCGTATTTAGGCGGGCTAGTGGATTCCATTTCTTGTTCAATAGTTACCTTTGATGAAGCAATTGATGATAAACCACTGTTACTCACACTGTCATGAATAACCCTTGATATACCAGCTAGTAATATTGCTTACATACGCAACACCATCGTGTTTTAACTATTTATAGATAAAAAATATCTAATCATGATAAATACATCGAATGACCTGGGAACAAAACACATACGTACCTCCAAAGGAAACTCAACGCATAGCAGCTCACACTTGAAAATAGCATCGGGATATATCAAATCCCGCAGACTATTCTGTACACGGTCAATTAACTCACTCTCCATCACAAACTCACAACCACAAATGCCAACTTTCCACACTCAATTTCTGTTACAAATGAAAAACACATTCATCACAAATACATTCAGCACCACCAAAAACTATTAATATGTTATGACAATAAATGAGACAAATTAGAACTTCAATACACAATTAATAACACGGCGAAGATATAACCCCTAACAGAATTTATTCATTCAACTACTAGATTCACCACATGGCCTAAAGTACCACTAATCACAAGCCTTAATTTGGTAACTTCATTATTAACTTTCAAATATCTCCAAACACGAAACAACTCGCACAATGACAGTGGTCAATACATATTCACTATGTAAATAGATAATACAACAGCCATGGAAGTTGTCATGCCTCAATTTAAATCTTTCAAATATCCATTACTTTGTGACTAACTTTGCATGAATACCTCGAAACACATAACAATTTCGCGCCATTAGCGAAACACATCCAATAACAAAACAAATTACACAACATTCACCTGTTAGGTAAATGTAATTAATTAAATAAAATAAGTAAAGCAACATAAATCCAAATTAGTAACAAACCTGAAGCGCAATGACACTCTTCACTGTAACATATTCAAAACCAATAAGTAACGGTTTATAAGACAATAACTACTTGTCAACAACTCCTGTAAAGCCATGTATTAAGTCAACATTGCAGTTTTGGATACACACCTGGTTCAATGAGGAGAGATGTAGACTAAAGCAAATGAGAAAGATCAGAAGTTGATTGTCGTGACTGCACATCAAGAGGGTATAGTCTTTTCATGGGTGAAGATATTCCTACCAAACTTAAATAGAACGCGACTAAGACCAAAGCCTCAATCCTCGATAAAAAATTTCACATGTGAAGATATTCTTACAAAACTAAAATAAACTTTAAAAATATTTTCACGGGTGAAAATATTCCTACAAAACTTAAATAGAACTCGACTAAGGCCAAAGCATCAATCCTTGATAAAAATTTTCACATGTGAAGATATTCTTACAAAACTAAAATAACCTTCAATAAAATTTTCACGGGTGAAGATATTCTTACAAAACTAAAATAATCGTCTATAAAGTTTTCACCCGTGAAGATATTCCTACAAAACATAAGTAGAACGTGACTAAAATCAAAGCATCAATCCTCAATAAAAAATTCACACGTGAAGATATTCTTACAAAACTAAATAATCTTCTGTAAAAATTTCACCAGTGAACATATTCCTACAAAACATAAATAGAACGCAACTAAGACAAAGCATCAATCTTCGATATGAATTTTCACGGGTGAAGATATTCTTAGAAAACTAAAATAATCTTCTATAAAATTTTCACACGCGAACATCAATATCTCCTAACAGGACGCCACAGTCAACGCGGGAAGTTCATTCAAAGATACAAGCACGTGGCCTGACAAATACCAAAAGTCCTAATTTCACAATCTATCAAAAAGTGCAATGAACCAGAAATTAAACTAGAGCTTTCACAATGCTCATGTTTGCAAAATAAACAGATAACAAGAGATATCATCACATATAAAGGAAAAACACAACTCATATAAAAAAATTGAATCCTGATGTATTAAAGTAACTAACATTGCGAACAATTCAGTAATTTAACATCGAATACAAACATTTCTGTGATAAGAGTGTGAAATTTTGACCTTTTTGTGGACTAATTTTAACCTAATAACCTTATGATTGCGAATTTCTTTATCGAGCTCAGTTCAAAGGTGTTTCAATGGCGAATAACGATGGTGATTGTGGTGTTTGTCTTACTGATTGGAGGTTAATGATGATGAATATGGTGATTGAAGATTGAGAGGGAGAGAAATCGATACTTGTGTCTGTTTTTGTGTGAATCAGATGATGTGAGAGAGAAATCAGTTTAATTTTGGGGGTATGCAACAAATGACGAGTTTTCAATGAGACCCCTATGGTTTTTTATGTGAAATTACAAAATGGCCCCTCCGCTTTCTTTAGTGTAAAATTAGTACAAATTTTAATCTAATTCAAGCCATTAGATCTAAAAAAGAAGGGGCGAATGGAGGGCTAGGATCTCTTCTTTCTTTCTCACAAAAATTAGCCTTCTCAAAAAAACGATTGTCTATATATATATATATATATATATATAGACCTATTGGTCAATTGATTAATAACACTTTTCATTATCTCAAACTCAAACTTGTGTTCACAACAATTTGTTGTATTTTTTAATATATTTATTGTAGTAGTTATGATTAAAAAAATTAAGAAAAAGATAACTTCTTTCAATTTAACTGATTCGCGACATTGTAAGCATTTGGATACACATTAGG
>BQNB010160550.1:0-14785 GCA_026074375.1 Tanacetum coccineum | reverse complement strand
AACAAAGCAGGCGATAGCTCCTCCAATCGTACCATATAATCATGAATCAATCCCCCATGCATCTCAACTCGAGCTCCCAACTCGGTCAAAAATCCCTCAGTATCAGCCGTAGTGAGTGAAGCTACAGGTGATGGAACAGTCAGTGGTATCATGGGTGATGATATAGGTGAAGGAACAATAGAAGGTGCTGGAGAAATGGAAAGTGAACCAGACGACTACTCGGGTGATGGTGGTGTCTGAGCAGGTGGTGTTGGTGGTGGGTAAGCAGGAACATCAATGTAAACTATACCATCCTTCGGGTCCATCCATGTAGTAAGTGTGAGCTGCCTATGTGCCGACACTATCTCTGGTCTCTCAGACTCTGGTACAGATCTAGAACTCTGACCTACCTCAAATACACTAGGCATCCGGCCCTCTCCCAATGCTATCTCCCGGTGTCTCAATGCCCCATATCCTAATCTTAGAGGCTCACCCACGGCTGTCTCCGCAACCGGGGCTGCTCGCTGCTGACCCACAGGTACAACCTCATCCCCACCTAAACTAAGACTCTCAACTCCTATACCAGGGCCCTCGTCCCCCGCAGCAAGACCCTCATCCCCCGCAGTAGGATCCTCATCCTCTGTAGTAGGACCCTCGTCCTCTGCATCCTCGCTCACACTGTCAGAATCCAAACTCTCCTCCATCTCCTTATCCTCCTCCTCTTCATCCCCCTCCTTATTATCATCCTCTACTAACTCAGACATACCCCGATAACACTTCTATGAAAGAAGGTCTGGTGGTGACGAAGATGGCGAACTCTTGTAAGAGGACCTAAACCTCTTACGAAACATTGAATCGGACATAACTACCACCTCTGCCACACTGGCAGAGAGGCCTGACGACATCGTCAGTGGAGCACACACAGCCATACACGTGGTCCTACGGAGAATGGAACCAAAGTGGGTATAGTATGGGTAAGTGGGTGATCTGGTGAAAGTGGTGCGGTGGAATCCGATGACGTGGATCTTACATCAGACGTGTCAGAACCCTCTAACTCCTAAACATGACATGTGGATGGTGTACTATCAGGGAGTAAAGTGGGTGATGCTACAGTGTGGGGTGACTCAGGTGCCTCAGCCTCACCCTCAAAAGGTTCGGACTCAGTGTACGTCCCAACTAAATAAGCATGCCTAATAGCCTCATAGGGATCCTCCGGTAATGGTACGGGCACTCGAGAGCTCTAAGCTCCATCAGACTGGGTGGAAATATCTGGGTCAATAAACACTAGGGTAGACATCCTGTGATAACACGATAAAAGGGTATAAGTATAAAATATTAATATCCAAATTATCAGCATCATTATTCTTACATATACAAATCATTATAGCGTTTGAAATTAGACATTCATAACCGTATATATACATATATATATATATATATATCCTTATATATATATTAAATATATCAGGAAGAATACGAATAATGATAAACACCGACCAGGTTCGATGCCGAACAGGCACAACTGGTCATCACATAAGCACATAATCCACAAAATCATATCCTTAATTTACGTCGCTACCTGTGACTTTCCACTAAAATTCTCAAGGCAACATGCACTACACTAAGGCAAGCACGACCAACATCAATCAATCAACATCGCTACCCGTGATAATTTCACTTACATTCTTAAGGCATCGCATACTACTACTACTAAGGCAGCATGGCAATCCTAAAATTAATATGATCTCAATCTCGACACTCGCAAGTGTTCTCATCACTTTACATCTTATCATTTTCAAGGGGTCACATTACTCACACATCCCTTTCCCCCTCTAACATAACTTTAGAAAACTAACCCTATCATTTCATAGTCCTTCATGAATTAAGCATAGTTAATCAGGCTATGCGTAATTTAGGAAAATACCATGAACTGCTCTGGCTAGTTGACTCTCGCCATGTTCGAGGTTTTACTAAAAACAAACTTCACTTTGGTTATAGTTGCGTTTTTAATTTATTTTTATAAAAATCGGCATTCTCTATAACCTTGGCTCTTGATACCAATCGGTCACACCCCGTCAGTGACGGAAACACGGGATGCGACGATACCGTTCATCGCACAAGATACAAGATCATACACTTTACAATTTACAAGAATGAAACTTGGGTTTACATAAATTTTACAAGTTAAAACTTGACAAACTTAAATAATCAAAACCCATCTCGACCCACTCCCCTTGGGTTACGTCTTTGCTCTTCCAACACCATTCAAATACCTTTAATTAACAAACCTGAAAATGATACTCAAAAACATCAACAATAATGTTGGTGAGCTCGTAGGTTTGACCTTAAACCCAAAACTTGTGCCAATATTTCAAAATAGTAGACAATAGTGCAATATGACAGTAAATATATATATGCAAACAATCCATAGCATCCCCGCTAATCAATAACCATATGTTACTTACGCACCTAAAGAGACTACCAGCTGGAGCACTAAATTAGGGCAGGACCTCACACATACTAGGGTAGGCGTAACCATCCACTCCAATAACTACAAAAATACTGGGTAGGCGTACCCATCCGATCCAAACAATCATACAAATATTAGGATAGGTGTACCCCTCCGATCCAAACAATCATGGAACACATAATATTTACATAGCAGTCATAAGCACGTATCTTGTCCCAAAAACAAAACCACATATCGCACAGTTCAATTCAAAACATTTCAAAACACATTTGAGTATTATTTTCCCCCAACGGAAAAACAGTAAAAATAGGGCTACGAGAACTCACCTCAACAGCAAAATGCAAATAACACAAAACTCAATCTCAAAGCACAAATAATCTCAATGCAAGCGCACAGCAGTACCCGGCCACGACCTAGTCAATTACGACACCTTATTAATATTTTACAAAGTTGTCTTATTGTACAAGTGTTCGTCTTTACACACACCAAGATTCTCAATACCGTTATAAAAACCCTTTTTCCTTATCACCAAACCTTTAGTTTTTATCTCAAAACCATTATCTTTTAACGAACCCGTTATCTTTTACCAAAACCGTTATCTCATAATGAAACCGTTATCTTTACCAAAACCGTTATCTCATAACGAAACCGTTATCTTTACCAAAACCGTTATCTCATAACGAAACTGTTATCTTTGCCAAAACTGTTATCTCATATTATGGCTGTGTGGTAATTACGCAAAATGACTTAACACTTGGGCTAAGTGTGACATAAATACAATTCACTCAAGACACCTTCAATCGTTAAAACGAAACAGTCGACCAAATACACCGCGGAAATCTGACGAAAAAGAAATGAGCAAAAACTCGAGAGTCGAAACTAAATAAATCCACATTCTGTAATCGATCTAATATATATATATATATATATATATAATATATAATATATATAATATATAAATATAGATCTACATACACCTATAGTATTAATAGTTTTCTATAAATGAATAATGTATTATTTATTTAATTTTCGTCTTATTATCGAGCTAACGGGGTAATTACAACGTCTCGTTATTTTAATATATCCATGTCCAATAACTTTTCCCTCGACACTTAATCTTTCATAAAAATCATACTTTTTTCCTTCAATTCAAATTGACACAAACGTTTACAAATGTTAAATATTTAAGAAATGATTCGAGAAAATATATCTTTCGTCTTGTAGTTAATTTGAAATAAAATAATATTTTATTATTAAGCTCTTGAAAATTTACGCTTTTAAGTAAAGTTTCTATGTATAAAATTTCTTCGAAAATTCGGCATGACCTGTACGTCTATACGACATTTTCCAAGGTTTTAAACCTTAATCCCAAATACTTTTCACGGACTCATCATTTCCCGACAAAATAACAAAATCAATACTTTCAACACTTTTAACCCAACCGTAGCAAAATAATCCAATTACATTTGGCAAGTCCAACAAGATCCCTCTTAGTCCAAACCAAAACCATTAGTTCATTTACAAGTCTACTAATCCATTTACTTGTTATCAGGCCTTATGGCCCATTAATGTCTTAAGTACTTAGCCCGATAGCAAAACTTATTCCATACCTTTTTACATAAGTCCAAAATATAAACCAAAACCCAATGTGTCTCAAGCCCATTAAGTCGAACCAATATAAGCCAAAATCACACATATCCGTGGTCTATTAAACCGTGGCCCAAATAAGTTGAAACAAAATGAGCTACAAGCCTAAAATATATAAGTCGAAACCGAATAAACCAAAGCCAAACCAAATAAGCTATAAGCCAAAAATATAAGCTGAAACTAAATAAGCTATAAGCTCAATATATATCGAGAACACAATATGCCATAAGCTCAAAAATAAGCCAAACCATAAGCTCTTCGTGAGCGAGAAAATAATAAGCCGCGACAAGTGGGCCGAACCCATCCCGTGTCGGGCCGAAGCAAACCAAACGAACCCTTTGGTTGGGTCGAGCCCACACCGAAACCCAACAAAACCAAATTAGCTATTTCCTAGCTTTTTAATAAGCAACACTTGATACAAGCCCCAAAATAAGCATTTTTTAACCAAAGAAATATTTCCACAATAACCAAAATATTCAAACTTTAAATCCTTGTCCCCTTTTTCTTTCTAACTAACGCACAAAACACCCCTTTTTTACATTTTCGCTTTCAAGTTTTGATCTTTTTGACGATCAACTTGTACAACTAGTGTTTAGACACCATAATAGCCATAAAAGTACAACTTTAAACAAAGTTTAGAAAACTTACAAGTTTGGATGACCTTGGTTTGGTTTTGACGCGAAGAGAACAAACTCGAATACCTTTTATATAACCCGCGTCTACTAATTATCAACCCACTCTCTATTCTTAACCCGTGCTCTTGGTAAATCTTCAAAATCTTTGTTTCTTGCCCCTTGATGTAGCTCGTAGGTGCCTATAGAGTAGAAAAAGAGAGAGTGTAATTTTTTGTCTATTTTGAAAATGAGTGAATGAATCAAATATTTGAGGTGGTGGTGGTTATAAAAGTACTAGTGAGAAAACTTAGCTTAAAAATAGCCATCTTGTCTCCTCTTTGCTTTCTTTGACCGATCGGTTCCACTGGTTCGGTTAACTAGTTCGGTTAACTCGTTCGATCTTCTAGTTCAGTTCCAACAGACAAGACTAGTTCGGTTGTAACTGAGACGAAACCCAAATTTTCAAAACTCAAAAAGACACATTTTTGATTGGTTTTTTGCAAAAAAATCTTGTACAACTAGTGTTACTAACCCTATAGGAACAAGAAAAATGAAAACTTTAAGGTTTTTAAGCTGAAAAAATTTTAAATCAAGATTTTGCTCTTTGTAAAGGTTTTGAACACAAATCAAAAGACAAACACAAAAACTAAACACACCACTCCATGGCTCTTGATACCAATTGTAGAATACTAGTAATCTTTGATATTATACAAGAACTAGAGAGATAAGTGGGTTGGAAAGTTTCTAGAGAGAGAAAGTAATATGGAATGGATGATAATATTATTTTGTGTGTGAAAATAAGAAATGAAACAACCAACCACCCTCTCCAAGGCATGGAGAGGGTATATATGCTACATACAAGGCCGGCCATGGGCTTTACTAAGGCTTCCATGGGCCTTGGGCCATATTAGCTTACTAAGCTTATCATATGTTAACCTACGGGCTAAGACTAGTATATATTGGAAGTGACCGATACTTTTCTTGTTCCTAACAATCTCCCCCTAAGGGAGGTCACTCCAATTTACAAAACTTTAAACCTAGCATACTATGCTACATCTTTAGTCTTCAGCTCGTAAACTTCATTTCTTGATTTTCCCTTGTGAATATGTTGTAGTAATCTTTGACTTTAGGCTCGAGCTTGTTCCTTTATCTTTACTTGTAAGTGGAGATATGATCTTGAGCACTGTGAGATCATCAACCAAGCATAATCTCGTTTTGTCATCTTGTGATCTTGTGACTTCTGGACCGACATGCTCATACCATTCTTGATTTGTTGACTTGGAAAGCTTTAATGTTGCATCTTTCTTGAAATTCTTTAACTTTAACACTTCGTCACTTCGAGAAAGACGTTCGGTATCAGAGTAGCGGAAGTCTTGAAACATGTACTTGAGCTTTCATGATGTCTTTATGTTTTGTCGGTCGGGTATGAGCATGTGGTTATGAATCTTGTGAGCCAGCTGGAATCAGGTACCTTCACCACCATCTT
This sequence comes from Tanacetum coccineum, assembly GCA_026074375.1. NCBI lineage: Eukaryota > Viridiplantae > Streptophyta > Magnoliopsida > Asterales > Asteraceae > Tanacetum > Tanacetum coccineum. The sequence goes on along the minus strand of BQNB010160550.1, from coordinate 8,589 downwards.
TAAGTATCCTGCATTAAAACAGTTAGCAATAAAGAGGGGGGACGAATATGGCTTTGTCATTCGCCCGTGTTTGGTTGGAGTAACCTTCGAATCCATGAGGATCGACCTGTGATCAGGTAGATTCAATTTAAGAAGAATCTCCTTGACAGGATTTCCAGCTTGCAGTATTGAATCTTTCTAATACATATGTATTATATTCATCGTACTCAGCATGTTCTCATTATCGGAACGTCCCAAAGCAGACATCACGATAAGAGTGAATCAGTGAGATACTGTCTCACCGATTGAAATAGAAAAATTGATTTGAAAATCAATCGACATGTCACTTGCTAAAGTGGTTTTGTAAGACATAATCGAGTAGTAGTTAATCATATCAAAAATCATCATAAATCGTTAATTAAACCTTAGAACAAGTTTTGATCTTGTAGAATCGCACCATCGTTTCTTCCAGTTTTCATAAGTTTAGATTCACATAAGAGAGCGCACAAGTCACCTACCAAGAGCTTGTTTTGATGTTGACTCAAGCAGGATTTCCATTCATTCACTAGTGAAATTATGATCACATCGGATGTTCTGGTCAAAATTACAACATTATGCTTAAGACTCATAGTATATTATTCTTGTTATTCACATTGTGTGGGATATCAAGTATAATTTATGACAAGTTTCCTAATAAGGAAAATTTTATAGGATGATTCTCTTTTGTCTCTAGAGTCAATAGTGCACTTTGTTTTTTAGTGATCGGATGTTGGAGTCAGACTGCCACCTTTTACAATATCCACTAACTCGGAGTGAAAAAGTTGATATGAATTTCGTGTAATCCTCCTATGAGAAATTGAAACAAGTTGTAGGTCCTTGTTCTTGGATCTATATAGCCTTTTTCAAGACAATAGCTAACTTGAAATAAATCCAAATCAACTATGTGAGAGACACAGACTATGAAATTCAAGTGTTAATGCAGAATTCTTAACACAAGAATTAAGAAAACAATATACTAATTTTGCTAATATGAGTTTTATTAAGCTTCAAAGTCTTCTATTTACAATGTGAAACTCTATTCCGTAGGGTTCCTTTTTATACACCAATGGAAAACCCCTAGCAGGCTATACAAAACAGTGAGAAAGATAATACATATCAGTTCCTAAGATATCTCTTAGGATATCTCATAAGATAACTATTTACATATTCCTTGTTATGTAAACATACTTAACTAAATACGACCAAGTACTACTATAGTACTGCAATTCTACCAATACAAACTTATAGGTCTGACAGAAGCTTAACTAGTACTGCCAGAACTAACTAATACTACCAGACTTAACTGTTATACTACCAGTATTAAGTCTTTTACAATCTATTTCCTAACAATCCTCCCCTAACTTGATCTTTACTTGTGAACTTCAAGTTTCTTCAAGTGTCTTCCATTTGAGCTTCCTGAGGATGTTGGTAAATAAGACTCATCGAAATTATCTTGAACTGCAATCTTCCAGATTATCGTCTTTTTTGAGCTTTGTCATCCATCATTCACTTAAACCTTTCACAACCCTTCATATCAGCAATCAAATCATATAGTTTCAGACTATTCTCATCACTTCCAGGTGTGTTAACTCCTGTGAGAGGTGAATCATTAAAACTTTAAATGGATTTGATGTCTCTTTACCAGTTAGCCATTTACTCTGGAGTAGTCAGTCCTTTGGCCACCAGAAAGGTGCGATGTCATGTTGACCTGAAAACCCATTTCAACACTTAGTACATGAAACATTGTAAGTTGAATAACATAAGTTTTTTGGGCAAACCATTAAAGCCCTAACGGATTTGAATTGCCTTTACCTGTATCCGTTTTGCTCAGGCTAGTCAATCTTTGGCACTAGATAAATGTAAATCCAATGGTTGATTTTATGACCATAGGTCAACTCTTAGTAACTTGAAACTAGGCGAGTTTATGTATCATCTACTTTTGTGTAAAGTGTCCAATCTATCTAATATGGTAATTGCAATTTGTCTTTAACCATGAGCCATAACCTCATGGTCAAGTTATGGGTTTTTCCACAGCCTGTACCATAAACATAAACTTGTGGGCTAACCAACTCTTATCTAACCAGATATGAGTGAGTGATAAACCATACAATTATGGCAAATTATCAGCCATTAACCAAACGGATTTGAGAAGGTCTTTACCAAGAGCCGTTTGCCTCCTGGACTAGCCAGTCCTTATGGTTGTTAGACATGGTGGACTAATAACCATTTGGTTGTGTTAGATGCATAGCACCCCACCAAGTGTTGTTCTCACATCATCACCATTACTTCCTAATACCACTTGCTTCTCCATCCATTTCAACAGTTGTAGCAATCCTTATCTGGTTTTTCCTCTTGAATTTCTTATCTAGCTATCTTTGCATACCTCACAGATAAAGGGATATAGTCTTTCAATTAGCATAATATATAATCCATTGACCCAAAGATCAAAACAATGTAATCTGCAAGTATCCAAAAATATCTATAACTTATATCCTTTGTTACCAAAATAAACTCCAAATAGATCCTGTACTAAGGGTTCCACAAACAAATTCTTTAAAAATTCCTAAAGCACCTTCTCAAGCTCATCCTCCGGTCCATTCATACATAGTCTATTCATGACAATCCTCTATAATTTCAGTAAGATCATACCCTATTTATATCCTCACCAAGCTCTAAAATTATTATGTACACTATATCAGTTCCATCTTCCCTAACAATTTGGTACACACCTCTCTCTCCTTGCTTGATGATCTTATAAGTAGCTATACTAGGTGATTTCATAGCTACAAGAACAGGATTAATGGGAATTTTAGTACCTGAAGCAGAATCATCTTATTCACTAGCTTCATCTGAATCTTCAGAATCATCCTTATCAAGTTCTGTATGTAATCCTTTCCTTGCCATCTATTTTTCTCCTCTTCCAGTCTTCTTGGTTGGCTCATCAACCCCCTCTTTGCTTCAATTCATCACTCTTTAATCTTTTTGAAGTCTTTGGTTGGATTTCTTCACCAAATCTTTTCAGACTATCTTTAGTAGCTTCAAAGTTTATAGGTGCAAAAGATTCAACCTTCTTCACCAGCTTATCAAATTCTGCTTTCACTTCTTCAAAACTTAAATTCTTCAGCTAAGATAGCTTCCATGTCCCCTGTTTCTTCAAGTAATTCATCATATATGTTCTCAAATGTGATTGGGTCATGGGCTTATTTCTTTTGGCTCTTGCTCTTTCTTCTGCAAAATGTTTCTTCCATTGATATACTAGTTCAACCATCTTCTTTTCTTTGCAAAAGTCTTGCTCCTGGTAAGCCCTTCCCTAGCACACTCTTGACAACTCTGCATTAAGCTTCAATATTTGCTCTAATAAGATCCCAATCTTCAACTGTGTAATTGCTGAGCTTCAATTAAACTTGACTCTTCTTGCTTTTGTTGCTATCATTTAATTCTTCTTCTTCTACAATTGCTTTTGCTAAGAGAGAATCTAAGTGCAAAAAAAAAAAATACTTGTTAGCTCTTCTTCTTTCTCCAAAGTATCCAATCTTAAAGCTTCAGCTAGACTACTTCCTCCGTAAGAATTTGTTCCTTAGTCTTCTTAGGACTTCTTTTATGATCATTGGAGCTTTTCCATTCTCTTTGGGCCTTATTAAGGGGAAAGAATGGACTTTTTAATACTGTCAGTACTAAACTTGCCCACTAACAGACTACATTAATACTGCCAAGTATTAACTCCTCAGCAGTATTTAAGTCCTTCAGCACCAGTACTAACTTCTTCCATGAAAATTCAAGCTAGTGTACAACGCTTCTTTTTCCTTTGTCTCCTTTCCTTCTCATATAACCTTTTTCCCTTATCTATTGACTTTGCTTGAAGAAGCAACCCTGGAGAGAGTTTTAGTTGCTTCTAATGTAATAGGGCTTATGTCTTCAACTTGTTCCTCCCCTAAAGTGTTGACAGTAGTCTTAGAAGGAGTAACCTGCCCTTGTACCAAAGAAACTAGAGGATCATCTTGACTTTTCCTCCCCTGATCCTCAGGTTTCTTCCACCTTCAAGTTTGAGAATACAGCACATTTTCCTCTTCAAAATACCTTCCAGCTTCTTCACCTTCTTGACCAACTTCACAATAGCACTCCCCATTGTCAGCTTGGTTTGCTTGAGATCCTTTTACAAACTATCAACTCTTGTCAGTAATTGAGGAACTACTTGAAGCAAATCATCCAAAGTCATCTGTCCTTGGACATGCTCTTGTGGGGGTGAGAAGTGTTGGTGTGCAGGAGATGGTTCCTTAAAAGTATGCTCCATAGGTTCAGGGTCAGTTTCAGGGATAGGTGTAGGTGTAGATGGTGGAGAATGTTTAGGTGGTAAGGATGTAGATGGTACTGGAATTGTGGATGATGATGGTTGTGATGGAGCCACATCAGGTTGTGCTTGACTTGCATTTGGATTAGTAGTAGCAACAAGTAGCATAGCAGGCAAAAAGGTCTTGGTGCCCCTCTAAAACCCCTCTTATTATTCCCAAAAATATTTTTGGTCAGGGTCACAACCAGATAAGGGTGTTTGTTTTCTGTTTGAATGTCCAAAATCAGTTGCAGAAAACGAGGATACATCAAAAAACTATGTTTTGCTTTTCAAGTTTCCCACCATGGCCATCAAAGAAAGTTTTGAAAATTATAAACTCTGCCAGTAGGAAAAGACAAATCAAAGCCGTTTGCAATATTGCTACCAAATTTGATCCCATCCTAACACTTTTTAGAGACATATACAATGAAAAATATGGTGGACTAAAATTCTCCATTGGGGTGTGAAAAAGCTTTTCCAAAAGGTAAAAGATCCGTCTGTAGGATACCCCATATGCCTCATCCCCTCAAAAATCTTATTATTTGGCAACATTGTAATCCCTGAAGCATCTGCTAATTGAAGCTTATGTCTAATAGATTGCCACAGTGGATTGTACTAGACAATGGTATCAATATTGCCTTAATTCTAGAGTCCCCATCAGGCAAAGAGTGTTTGGCATTAGCAGTCTGGCCAAAACTGATTGACTCGGGAATCATAGATAGATAGGATTAGTAGTTAAAGCATACCTGAGGTTTGGAAACCTCATTCGAAAATCACTATCTCTGCAAACCCTCACTTTCATCAGGCTTGGCGCAAGAACCCCACTTGATTGTGTTTGTCGCAGTATTTTAATGGCCATGAAATCGAAAGATAGTAATGAAAGGTAGTGACTAGAACTGAAAATTTACTGGTTTAGGTACAGTGAGATTGTAGATGCTGTATCAGGACAATTTGACGATAATCTTTATAAAAATAAAGAAGATTTTTACTTTGTCAAAATGAGATAGCAAAAACGTATAAGTAGAAAGAGTAATCAAACATTTATCTATATATAGGCTTCTCTGGTAACGACAATAGTGCCGTAAAAATTTGTAACGGTAACATTTAAACAATGTTTAAGCAGAGAAAGTCAATTTTCCCGCAACCAGCACTAACAATAACCTACCAGTATTAAAATTTTCACTACCAGACTTAACCTTGGTCAACCAGAATTAATTATTATTACAACCCAAATTAACTTCTTTTGAAATCATAATTAAAGTTTTTAACCAAAGACCTATATCACACATGTCTTAACAGTCTGCAAATTCATGCTATTCCCTTGCAATAATTTAGACAAAACAAAGAAAACATGCTGCAAGAGTTTGTATAGACAGAATTAACTTAAACTAACTACCCGAATTAATACTACTAACTACCAGAATTAATACTACTAACTACCAGAATTAATACTACTAACTACCAGAATTAATACTACTAACTACCAGAATTAATACTACTAACTACCAGTATTAATACTACTTAAGCCAGATTTTAGTTAAACTAACTACCAGAAGTATACACGACATATATATTTAGGCCCCCCTATGAATTGTATCTATGAGTTTACCATTCCCAATACTAACCACTAAGTAAATTAAAATCCGTGATCCACAAAAGGTAAGTCAATAGGGAGACAGCTAACATTTAAGTCTGTGTGAATTTTCTCCACACTAATGAGCTTCTTCTCATAACAATCTCTTATAAAATGGTGGCGTATCTCTATGTGCTTTGTCTTGGAATGATACACTGGGTTCTTCACAATGCAGATTGTGCTTTCATTATCAATGTGGATTTTGGTATTCATGAAATTGAAACCATAGTCCAGTAGTTGATTTTGAACCCACAATACTTGTCCACAGCAATTTGCAGCAGCTACATATTCAGCTTCAGTTATAGAAGTAGCCACTATGGTCTGTTTCTTGCATTGCCATGAGATAAGTCTTTGTCCAAGAAATTGACAACCACCTGTTGTGAATTCCTGTTAAGGTATGGAACCCATCAAATAATCACTGTCAGAGAATGCTTCCAGGTCAAAAGGTGATTCTCTAGGATACCATAAGCCCAAATGTGGTTTGCCCTTAAGGTACTTAAAGATTCTCTTCACAGCATTGAGATGTGAAGTCTTGGGAGTGGACCTGAAACGAGAAACAAACACAAACGCATACATTCTATCATCGCCTAAGGCAAGTTAAATACATGAGAGAACCTATCATGGAACTGCATAAGTTGCATATCCACAGATCAACAGCTACCTCATCTTTTGTCATGCTACTTTGGCTCCATGGGGTTATTGCAAGTTTTCACTTACAAGATCAAATTTCTTGAGTATCTCAGCTACATACTTGTCCTGAGATATGAAGATTCCTGCCTTGTTCTGTTTGACTTGTAATCCTAAGAAAAATGTGAGTTCACCCATAGAACTCATCTGAAATCTGCTTTTCATCAAGGCTTCAAACTCATCACACCAAGACTTTTTGGTAGATCCAAAAATGATATCATCAACATACACTTGAACCAGCATGATATCCTTCTTGTCCCTTTTAATAAATAAAGTCTTGTCAATCGTACCCCTCTTGTATCCATGCTTCTCTAGGAATGTTGATAGAGTAGCATACCAAGCTCTAGGAGCTTGATGCAGTCCATACAAAGCTTTGACCACCTTATAAACCTTCTTAGGGTGATCAGGATCAACAAAGCCAGGAGGTTGTGAGACATAAACCTCTTCATCTATAGTGCCATACAGAAAGGCACTTTTTACATCCATTTGGTATACTATGAACCCCATAAATGAGGCAAAGGCTAAAAATAACCTGATAGCTTCTATTCTTGCCACAGGAGCAAAAACCTCATCATAGTCAATACCTTCTTCCTGCGTGTACCCTTGGGCCACCAATCTTGCCTTATTTCTGACAACCACTCCTCTTTCATCTCTTTTATTTCTGTAGACCCATTTTGTACCAATCACCTTCATTCTGTGAGGTAGATCTACAAGAACCCATACTTGTTGCAGCTTAAACTGTAACAACTCCTCTTGCATGGCTTGAACCTAACTGTCATCTTGTAGAGCTTTAGAAATCTTTTTAGGTTCCTCCTGAGATAGAAAACAGGCAAATAAACAATGTTGTTGATCTTTGTAGTTGTTTCTTTGTTGCTTTTGAATAAAGCTGAAAAATGCATGAGCTCCTGATTTGTGTTGCACTTTGCTTCTAGTTTGCACAGCTGACTTAGGATCACCAAGGATTTAACTTTTCGGGTGAATATTGTGAATCCTAAGAGTAGGAGTAGGACTGACTTCAATTTCTGTTGGTAGGCTGTTGAAATCAGTTATCACGCCCTCTTCATCATAAGATGCCTCATCAAAAATTCCTGTCTCAGACTTGTGAAAGATTTCGAGCTCTGGCATAGGTGAATCATCAGGATCAAAACTACCAGTATTAACTGACTCATTACCAGTATTAACTGAAGGAGTACTGGTAGAGTTGTTTTCAGATACTGTCCCTAAATGTTTTAGGGCAATTTCTTCCAATTCTCTTCTAAAAGCTATAATCTTAGGATTATCTTCTGAAGTGTCAGTAGAAGAAGCCTTCTTCTCTTGTTGAAGTTCTGTCAAGATCTCTTCTTTCTTTGAATTTGTGGAAGATTTCCTTGATTCAACTTTTTCTTCAGTATTCCTCACAGTTGAAGGTACAACAATAAGCTCTACATCCTCATCTTTTTCCTTAGAGGCATTAAAACTTAGAGTTTGTGAAGTACCTGCACTGTTAGTTACTTCTGAAGCACCTGCATGTGGGTTAGCTTGATTCTCCAAAGATACAGGAATATAGTTCATAGAATCAGTAAGATAATCAATATCAAACATCCATCTATACCCTACTCCTTTGACATTGGGTTTATCTTTAAGAAAATTGACATGCAGATTTACTTCTACTCTTTTGGTTACTAAATTATAAACCCTATAGGCTTTGCTATAGGCTCTGATACCACTTGTAGGTCCTTGGTCTTGGATGTATATAGCCTTTGTAAGACAATAGTTAACTTGAATAAATCCAAATCAACTATGTGAGAGACACTGACTATGAATATCAAGTGTTAATGCGGAATCTTAACACAAGAATTAAGAAGAATATAATACTAACTTTGCTGTTTTGATTTCTATTAAGCTTCAATGCTTCTATTCGATATATATGAAACTCTATGCCGTA
>BQNB010160549.1:0-14785 GCA_026074375.1 Tanacetum coccineum | reverse complement strand
CGACACAATGGCAAAAAAATTAGTTGTCTACATACAATGACAAAAAGTGACAAGTATAGTACATTTTTAAGCAATTAACCCTAAATTTTTTTATTTTTGTTATCCATTTACTTATTTAATTATATGAATATACAGTGACGGAAACCATGAAAAAAGGTTGCGGGGGGCAATTTTTTTTTTTACAATAACAACAAAATGCAAAAAAAAACTAGTATCGAAATGATAAATCGAGTATTTTTACTTAGTGATGAAGGATTTGTGAGGTTTTAAAGTGTTAAATGTTTGGTTTTAGTATGTGAGTGGGGGCTATTTGAGTTTTCGGTGGAGGACACTTTCGAAAAAAAGGTCAAAATCAAAAAAAAATTATACTAAAATCTTATCTTCTCAGGACAAGCTATGGATGGCACCGCCCCCGCCCCCCCCCCCAAAAGTTTGCACATGCATTCCCCAATATATATTATATATATAAATCTTTAAATATATATATATGTAATATAGTAAATATATATGGTATATATAGAGTATATATGATATATATTATACACAAAAATATATTTATACACATACTTCATATAAATATACATACATATATATATACATACATACATACATATATATATATATATATATATATATATATATATAGTGTGAGGTTCTTTTCAGAACCAAATAAAGTCGAGAACTGCGAGAACCAATCTGAACCATTCAAATATTTGATCAATGGTTCTAAGTGTCAGTGGCATAACTGTAATAAGAGGAAGGGTAGTATAGGAATTTTTTACTAAAGCTTTTCAAAAATGTCCTGACAAAGATAATCTTAAATATTTACGTTCATCCTAGAAATTGAATTAACATTCAGTTTTCTCTCTCTCACCCCAAACCCTAGTCGCACCCTCTCAATCAGGATATCTTCCTCAACCATAAAACCTCAAAACCTAGCCGTCATTTTACTTTGCTACACCACCACTATTACAACATCAATCAATGAAAAAATAGATGCTGATTCATGAAGATTTTTTTATTGTTACTGATCTTAGGTTCGTAATGATGATTAAATGTTTCTTTTTATGTTATATTTTTTATTTTAGACTTGTAGATGATTATTGAATTTTGCCAGATCTTGGTATTTTAAATCACTTTTATTAAAGGTTTTCCATCTGTTATCAACCCCTTCACAATAATTTCTATCTGTAATCAAACTGGTCTTTGGACTACTTGATGTTCGTTGAATTCTATTCCATTTGCTGACAATTGCTTATTTTAGTCAATGATTTCGTGCTAGGTGGCAAGGACAAAGCCAAACACAAGTTTTCTTCTAGGAGACAGTCGCATACCACTGACATCTTTAAATATATTAGTCATGTGTTTGAAAGTGACGCATTAATTAAGGTCAGTCCATCATGTGATATGAATCCAGTTTATAGGAAAAAAGTTCGAGTTATATCCCATTTCCCAAAATTTTTTTGCAGGGGAATGAGGTGGATATTTGAACTAGAGAGAAGGAGTGGATATGGCAAGTATAACATGTATGCACCATATAGGATCATACATGATTACAAATATGATGTCTATGTCTCTTGAAAAGCTTCTTTTCACAATATGGGTACCTAAGATTTGTAAGTTTATTATCAAGTTTTTTGTTTGTCCTTGTTTAGTATGTTGTGACACTTTGTGTATAATGTATCTCACAAAAAAAGTTGGTTTGTGTTTATATACACTTTAATGGTGGGATTTTGATCATGTTGTGATGTTAAGGCTACCATTGGTTAGAAAGTAGCTTCATGTTTTATGAGGTTTATCAAAATTGTGATCACTGTATTTTTTAAGGGTCTTATAAAAAAGATTGTTTATAAATTGAATGATGTCATTTAAAGTTTTACATGGAAAGAGGGTGTTGTGTTGTTGTATGCATATGTGTGTCTACTTACGAAAGATATCTACTACATATTTGCAAAGCTTTGAAGCTTTGAAGCTGTTATATATAACAAAATCAAATATGTGCACTGGTGCATGCCGTCGAGAATTTCACCTCGTTGATTTTAGGCACGTCTAATTGAATTTTATTTTGCATTTCACTACTTGGAAGAAAGTTGTATACTTTTTATAATGGTCAAACACTGAATATGTTTTTTTGTGCACTGAATATATTTTTCTAGATATATCTATCAAAATCAAAGCTGTGCATTGGTGACATGTCGTTGAGAAATTTCACCTCGTTATTTTTAGGCACAACAAATTGAAAATAATTTTGCATTTCATTACAGGAAAAAAGTTGTATACTTTTTATTTGGTTTAACTGAATATATGTTCTGTTCATTTATATGCAGGTTATTTCCAGGGTATTATTGAAAGGTTTTCATAGTTTGTTCGTTTATATTTTATGTGGAATGTATCACTGTCATGAACGATAACGATGAGAAAAAGCCTGATACATGTGTTTTGTCTATTGCACATGTATTTTAGCTTATCAAAGGTAATTATCATCTTTCTAATTTAGTTAAATTCACATATCATGTATTAATTAGCGTTTGTTGTTGAAAGTAATATTGCGCCTGATCTTGTGATTTGTTTGGCACGGTCCGTTATTTGTTGTATAACTAATAACTCTATTATAAAGATGTTCAGAGATTCCTTCACCTTGGTATGCATTATGTTGGTGTATTGTCAATATGTTTTGTAATGTATTATTGTAAGGAATTATATTTGATTGTGCTTATGTTCCTTTTATCCATATATGTTGGATCAACGCTTTGAGTGTAAAATAGCTTTTTAATTTTTTATGAATATAAATCAAGATGCTGCGCCATTTAAAAAAAAGATAAGCTAAATGGAAAGTTGACGTGCAAATTGCATTAATTGGTTTGTTGTTCATTCGACTTCAATTTAATGCTTTTGCATTCTAATGGGTTTTCTTTGTCATTTAGCATGATGTTCTGTTCTGATTTAATTTAAAGGATATTTTAGATCAGTGGGTTCTAGAGATGTGTTAATCGTTACATCTCTGTTAAAAATTTGAATATTTGCACATGTATTTTGATTATATAACCTATTGGAGAAAGACTTAACGAATATCTCATTGCTATTGTCAGATTGTTGATTGTTTTTTTAAAATCATATTTGCTATTTCCTAATTTGTATTAACAATGTAATAAACCAATGGTATTCAGACAAGTTTTAGCCAATATCAGCCTTTGGTTGTAACTTGCCCAAATTCTCACTATCATTCGTTGGGTAGCAAAGTGCACCAAACACATGTAGATACGATAAATCGGGAGGTTTGTCGTGTAAAAGCTCGTATGGTGTTTTATCGTGACGACGACGTATCATGGAACAGGCTGTGGCAACCGCTTCTGCCCATAGAAATAAAGGAGCTTTTGCATAAATTAACATAGTGCGGGCTGCTTCAATTAGCGTACGATTTCGTCTTTCAACAACACCGTTTTGCTGTGGAGAGCGTGCAACTGATGTTTCATGAGAGATGCCAACCTTCTCATAATATTCACGCAATGTCTGATTAACAAACTCAGTTCCATTATCTGTTCTGATGCGTCGGACGGTTTCCTTAAGTCATACTTGGATCATCTTCAAAAAGTTGATAATAAAAGCTGGAGCCTCATCTTTTGATCGCAAAAATTTTACCCATGTAAATCGAGAGTAGTCGTCGACAATAACGAGGATGTACTTCTTTCCATTGACACTCGCGACACGCATTGGCCCACACAGATCCATATGCAACAAATAGAGTTTTTCTTGATTGGTGTCCTCATATTTGGGTTTGTGGGGTTTCTTTGAACTTTTGCCTAATGCACATGCAGAACATAAGTGATCCTTTTCAAACTTGAGCTTAGGGAGACCTCGGACAAGTCCATGTCTTGCAAGATGATTAATAGCACCAAAGTTCAAGTGAGATAGACGACGATGCCATAACCAGGACTTGGTTTTAGATGCCTTTGACAATAGACAAATGGGAGAGGATGCCATCATATTCCCAAGTGAGAGTGTATAAAGATTATCCCCTCGAGATCCCGTCAATAAATCAACACCTTCTAGATTGCGAATGAAGCATGTGTGTTGACGAAAAGCCACTTCGAGATTGGAATCACAGAATTGTCCCACAGAAAATAGATTATGCCCAAGTCCTTCAACGTAATAAACCCTTGAAATAGTAACATTCCCAATCTGATAGTCTCCATAACCCATTATCTTTGCAACTTGATCATTTCCGAATTTGACTGTACCCAAGAATTTACTGATGAAATTGGTGAGCTGAGAGCGATCTCCGGTCATGTGCTTCGAGCAACCGGAGTCCAAATACCAGAGGACGATTTGGACAACCTGCATTCATTAAGAGAAGTAGATGGAATATTGGTTTTTGTGGATCCCCAGGATTTACTGGGTTCCTGTTTGTTAGCAGACATTGGTTTAATAATGCGTATTCATCAATGAGAATTATCTATATCTCATGTAGTTGATCATATATAACATACCTGGTATTTTTTTCAATGATGAAGGTTTATTTTCTAGATGAAGGAGGCGATCTATTTTTTATAGATAAAAGAGACTACTCATATAGGAAGAAGATAAATTATGTGATGAGTAATACATATGGGAAGATGATAAATTCAAAAATTAGTGTTTTGGAATTAATTGAGTAAATCTGAATTACCAAAAATGTATCCTTTATTTTAGGATGAATACAATTTTGAAATTAATTGAGTAAATCTAAAATACCAAAAATAGCCTTGGATATTAACTTGAATTAAATAAATAGAAACTAATTTATTAAATTCTGATTGGTCTAGAATAGTTCTGTAAAGTTCTGCACATAAAATGAGTTCTCAATATAACACTTCACTATATATATAGGGGCACGATTAATATGGGGCTAACTATGACTGGATTAATATGAATTAGTGACATGGCGCCACCTCAAAGATGACATGGCACATACAATTTCATAAAATTTTAATAATTTTCGTTTTTTATATTTTTTAAACTTTTGGTTTTTTTGTTAAAAATTAAGTACATGGTAAGGTTTGAAAGGTTTGAACTCATGACCTATTGTTATCATGCAATGAGTTTAACCAACTAAGTCAAGCCACCATTTGTGTTCCACTATACAAAACAATAATAATAAGTAGTATTAATGTTGATTCATTCAAGAATATATCAAGATATACTATATGACATATTTATCCAAATCTTTCAAAAATATATCAAGATATACTCCCCAATTATATAGCATATTTATTTAAATCTTTCAAAAAAATATCAAAATAAACTCATATTCATCCAAATCTATATACCTAACTTTTTAATCAAAATAAATCTAATAAAGAAACGTCTTTTTTATTTCTGCTAAATTCTTTAATCTATCACAATACTACTTATTCTTGTCAACGATATGATCATCTTCATTTTTTTCATATTCAATTCTTTGATCTTGCTTAATTTTATCAATAAAGATCACATCTTAAAACATTTAACATAAACAATATGTTTTTCACCGTGATTTCTTTATCATCTTCATTATCAAGTGTTTATGTTTTATAGTCTACTTGGGTACATGGTCTTATATATGTAATTATCATTCATGGTAGCAGATATGTTTAATGAACTAAACGACAAACATATGTATATAGAATTAGTATTGCTTATAGCCTATAGTTCATTACGGGATTGTTTACAAATTTATCATGGTCTTCACCCTATGCATGAAAAATTTTGTAACAATTTTTTTTAATGTTGTCGTGTTAAATAAGATGCTTTACATCTTTCTTTGATAATATATTTATGTTCATGTGCAAGAATCAACATTCGGTTACATTAGTTCCTGGTATGATTTCAATTACATTCATGTTTGATTACGTTGTTACTTCTGAATTTGTTTTAGTTTTGATGATAATCATCTAATAGTTGTTAATTCTTAAATCGATTCATGTCATTCTCATTCCTTAATTATAGTTTTTAAGTTAATCTAGAATTCATCATATCCTTTTGACAAAACCCTAATATCAGTGATTCGTATCTTCAAAAACCTATTCATCATTCGTAATTCATCATAAACCCTAATATCATGCATTTGTATCTGACTATCTTCTTAAACGTAGAAAACATTGATGTTGAAGGTTCTTTTTATATTTTTCAATCTGCAAATGGATATTTATTTTAGTTATTTTTTTATTGCAATCAGGTACATACAAACCTGAGAGAGAGTATGAGATGGTACTAAAGAAGACTTTACATTATATGACATCAATACTGTTGTTCATCCTAACACGACAACATCAAGTGTAACTCAGGTACATTTGCCAACATGGTATACATTATATGACATCAATAGTGTTGTTGACCTTCATAGCTCTTATTCTTTTTATGCAGGTTGTCAACGATGATGGGGCCGTATCCTTTATATTTGTATGCCGCACTTCATTTTGATGCTTATATTGTAAATCTAATTTTATTATCCTGAGCTTCGAGTGCAATAGGTTATTTGTCATTATTACATTTTAACCATTCTTTTGGATTGTTAACGTTATATGTTCGTGATAGACCTGAAGAGTCCTCACTGTCTTGGTTCCGTATATTTAAGCATCTTGCTGGTAAGATATACTTAAGGTTAATAATGATAACATCTTACCGATTTTTAGTTATTTTGGTAGTTAATCGTAAACAAAAGTTCACAAGCCTTTTGTGTAAGGCGTAGAAATGTGATGTACAAAATGGGTCTCTTGTGAAACAAAATGTGTATGTTGATTTCTATATCATGGATTTCGTATATGATGCTGTAAAATTAAAGTTATGTGCAATTTTATGACTCTTGATTTGATTGTATTTGTAGCAGGGCTATGTTTGAAATGGAGATGGAGGGGATAGTTAGTGCATGCAATGTTAGTGATCAACCAGAGCTTAACTGCACATTGTGCAAACAAGTAATGAAGAATGCTGCTTTGACGAGCAAATGATGTTTCTGTAGTTTTTGTAACAAATGTAAGATCGCCATTACATTGTTGGTGGAAAATATGAAATTATTATTATATGCACTTAAGTTTTGTAACCGTTTTTATCTATGTAAATTAAACTTCTACTGACTGAACCTTTTTTAGGTATAAGAGACCAGTTTATATCAAAGAGAACGTATCTATGTGGAGCCCCGGATAGACTTGCAGATGAATTGTTGCCTAATAAGACATTTAGAGAGACAATAAACCAAAGAACTAAGACCAAATGTAACAGCGTAGGCAGTCGTGATCAAGGTATATGATCTGCTAACGACCTAATTCAGTTCTTTTATAAATTCAATAGTTTAGGAGAGTTTTATATTTTTCTTTTTCAGGCAAGGAGTTTGCACCACTTGTATCCTCAAAAAATAAAAGCTCCTGTATAAGTCAACAAGAACCATTAGAGATCACAGTAGCTCCTGATGTTCCTGAGAGCAATATGAAGGCGCCAACATCAGAAGGAAGGACACTACCAGCTGATAAAGCTCAGCACAAGCAAGTTGCAGTCGAGGCAGGTGAGTAAATGCCCATTTCACGTTTTACACACACGATAAATTAAAATGCAATCTTTATCCCTGTTACAAATGTGTTACAGTATGGGATACTATATGCTGGCATGATAGATATTAAATATTAAGAATTATGGTTAATGTATCGTTGATTACATGGTTTACTTTGTTCAAAATGAATATGGCTCCGTGAGACATTGTGAAGACCTGCATCAACTGTAGGTATTTTTGTTTTGATTTAAAGTATATTTATCTTATAAGTTTTACTTCACAGGACCAGCATCAAATCCTGAAACAAATTGTGGTTACTTTAACTGGGCCGATTCATGATCTAAGCAAAAACATGGTAAGTGATGTTGTAATATCTATTTATTTATGTGATGTAAATGCAGTATGTAGATTCAGGTACAAACAATTAGTGACATATTTGCAACTTTTTTTCTCTTACCCTGTAAATTTTCTTGAAAAAGAAGTTGAGAAAGGCATGAATTGCATGGTTCATATGCGGCCATGGATTACGATGCAGCAGCAGAATTAACGATTAATGAGTATATGCTACCTTTGTCTTTTAATACCTTGATTTTAATTAGTAAACCATAAATATCAACTATGCTTTTAGACATATTCGGATTGTGTTGTCTGGTTTCGGGACCGGCGAACAACATTTGAAGCTGACAACGATTACGTTTCAAAGTATTTTTCCTGCAATCTACATTAAGACGGTAAGTATCTCTTCATTTTCACTTAGATATGGACATGATTCACTTGAACGGTAGTTTTTAGCCTAACCGTTGTTGGCTCTCATGTTGCAGGTAAAACCTTCATCATGCTAGAAAATTGTGTTACTTAATTAAAACAAGGAGACAAAGCTTATTGATTTTCGGCATTATTCTATCAGATCGCAGCCAGTTGGTGTCTCACGTAGAATCAAGAAGTTTGTGCAGAGAGTGCCTTTGTCTAAAAGTACGTACCTTTGTTTGTACGTCTATATAGATATTTATGATAAATTTTATGATATGCTATATTTTATCTTTGAATTGAAAGGGGTTGGTTAGGGTTCAGAAAGTTAAGGAGATGATGAAGGCATGAAGCAGCTACCCTAAGCTTAGCATCTGATATTGGGAGACTTAATAAGGCTTCTACCAAAAGCGTTGCTAAGCGATCACGATGCTTGCTACTGCTATAAAAAGATTACGTGAGGTTAAAATAGAGAGAATACATAGGGTAAGTAGAGGAACTAACATGGCCTTAGGGTTTGTTGCAAAATTAAGTAACATAATGGTCTGATTGTTGTTTCAATCATGTTAACAAAACCCCTCTAATTTGAAATTTTTCTAAATAAAAAGGTAATAAGCATTCTAAAAACCTCATCAAAGTATAAGTTGTCACATGTATATGTATATAATCTTTTATGAATAAATATCAAAGTTTTGTAGGCTGTGGTAAGGATCATGGTAGACCATGTATCTTTGGTCATTTTTACTTTGATAATTATCTATGTCTTAATTTAATTTATGCAGGAACTTTGATGATAAGGTGGATTCATGAACACATGACACTAATGATTTTTAAAATATGCTTGAGTTTCATTATCCAAACGGCCAAACCCCAAGTTTGTTATGACTTTGACTTTGATGTTCTAATTCTTATTTATCTTTCTTGAAGCTAAAACTGACACCCTTTATCCTGATTACGACAACTCAATTAACTTTTATGTAACAGCATTAATTACGGATGCACTTGCCACTACTGTATAGAGCTCTTACAATCATCACATGTACGTGTGCTTAGTGTTTTGTTATTTTGAAGCTTTGAGATTTTGTCTATTAAAACTGAAGTACAACTTGTATCCGCTTGATGAACAGATTCAGTTATTGCTTATTCAGATTCAGGCAGTACTTGACAAGTGCGCGTGTTTGGATGATAAAAATGAAAACCACACCAAATGAGAGGGAACTGGTTTTGTAGAGTAGTTGAGCTCTTGAGATTGGAAACGAAAATAAAATGTTGCGAGAGGTATTGGTATGTAGAGAAATGAGCTGCTGAAATTGAAAAGGAAGATAAGAATATTGTAGCATAGCTGCAAACCGGACTCTTTGTACCTTTTGAACCGGAGTATTTTGTAGTTGTGAAGTGAAAGTTGAAGATGTGGAAAGAGCCATTTTCGACATTCCTAAAGTGCAGGTATGAAAAACAAGGATGTATGAGTCTTTTTAACCGGGCTTTATGCCCTTTTTTGTAGTAGTGCAACAACTTTGTTTCATTGTAATTTTTTAAAATTATTATGTGTTGTTATTTACATCTACTTAGTATCATTTATATTATTATGACACGATATTGACCGGACCAAAACAAACCAACCAGGACCTAAAAAAACCATTTAATATTGACCGAATGACACGATATTGACCAGACCAAAACACACCAACGTAAACCTAACAGAACCGTTTAATATTGAACAGACCAAAATACATCCAACCGGAACTAGCTAAATCGTTTTGCTCCGTTCATGGCCAACTAGACTTGACACTCGCAGTTATTAAGCCAAACTCACACACACTCTTTTAAAAAAAATACTGTATTGCAAATCCAAAACACAAACAAAAAAAATTAAAAAAATTTGAAACTTTAATGACACGATATTAAGCAGATCAAAACAGACCTAACAAAACACTTTAATATAGAACGGACAAAAATACACCCACCCGGAAATAACTGAACAATTTAGATCCGTTCAGCTCAATTGGACTCGACACTCGCAGTTATTAAGCGAAACTCACACACACCTCTTATCTAAACAAATTTCCGAAGCGAACCCGCCCGTCGGGCGGGTTATGTAACTAGTATATATATATATATATATATGAAGGTTAAAAAAAAGACAAATATTCGTGAGAAGGATAAAAAGAAAACTTTTTTTTAAAGTTCTTAAAAAATTCCACAAAATCAGGTATGTTGGTGCATAAAACTTTTGTAAAAGAAGTTTTTCTAATTTTGAGTTTTCATACGTTTTTTTAACGCACAAAAAAATAAAATTTGATGCACAAAAAATTTTTGATGCACAAAATTTTTAACTTGTTATAGTTTGATGCGCAATAAAATTTTGATGCAAAAAGTCAAAAGAAGTTGGGTACAAAAACGAATTTTTGATGCACAAAAAAGCGATTTAATGCACAAACGTTTTTTTCATAATTTTTTTCGGCAAAAGTATCAACTTTTAAAAAAACTTCCTTCACAAATTTTTCATGCACCAACATACACGATCTTGTGGAATTTTTTAGAACTTAAAAAAAAACAAAATTCTTTTTATCCTTCTCACGTCTTTTTATTTGATCTTTATCATATATATTGTTAGCCCTAAAATATGGTGACTTATCTGGAATTACATTTATCATTTATAGTCCTGTCGGGTTAGACAAGTAGTATATATGTCATCTTTTTTTTGTAAACATAAAACATATAGAGAGTGGTGATAGTCTATAAAGGAGAATGAGTCCCACCAACACATGCACATGAAAAGAAGAGAATAGAATCATGAGAAAGAATGGTTAATATATCATAGTGATTGTTTTCACAACCAAATGGACACCAAATCTTTGGAGAGACTAGTTTGGCCACAACCTCATTTGACACAATTGCCCTTGGGCCACATATATCTTTGAGTAAATTGCAAAAATCATCCCTGTGGTTTGTAGTTTGTGGCACTAATCATCCCTAGCCGATACTATTGGCACTACACATATACGGCCAGTTAACCAGGATCAACTCAAGATGATTAAAGGTTGTATAAATGTAAATAACAACTTTGCAGAACCTTTTCGAACTTAAAAATAAACAACATACATATGGAGATAGATCATAGAAATTAATTTGTTGTCATATGCTCGAAAGTTAAGGCATTTTACAATATTGTGATGCAAAAGTTTAGTAGTGTTATTTTCATTTTTTTCTTGCAAATTGTTAGATAGAGGTTGCAATTTAGATTTGTATTGTACTTATTTTTCTTTTATTTTTTGGTAAAACATCTATGCATCTTTTTTAGATTTAATTTGTTGCTTTTATAATAATGACAGTGGGAAAGAATGTGCATTTGTGTTTCATGAAGGTGTGCATATATGTCTTGGTACATATATGTTATGGTAAATAGCGCATATATGTTAGTACTAATGGTTTGTATTTTGACATGACCTGTTTTTGGTGCTTTAGTTATGAAGTTTATGGGGTCATTGCAAATGTTTTTGGAAGGCGTGCACGTATGTTTTAATGACTTTGACGAGAGCGTGCACAGCGTACACGTATGTTCGTGGAAGAGTACACATATGTTCTTGGAAGAGTGCATATGTGTTTTTGGAAGGTTACTTATATGTTCTAATAAATTTGATGAGAAAGTGAAGCGTGCACGTATGTTCGTGGAAGAGTACACATATGTTCTTGGAAGAGTGCATATGTGTTTTGGAAGGGTACTCTTGTGTTCTAATAAATTTGATGAGAAAGTGAAGCGTGCACGTATGTTCGTGGAAGAGTGCACATATGTTTTTTGAATGACGTGTATATTTTTAACAATATATTTGAATTGTATTTCATTCTGTATTAAATTTTGTGTATATTATTTATGTTTTGGTTTGTTATAAATTTAGAGGTTACATGTACATGGTTATGTTTTTAGTTATAAGTTTAAAATATTAAAGAATGTACATCAGAAACATATGTGCAATTAACATTTTTTAGTAGAATAAGTAATGACTACACAATTGTACGCAAAAAACATATGTAAAGTTAAAAAAAACAAATATGCATTTTTTTGAAAACATGTATGTTAAAAGACAAATATAATTTTTTTTAAAACATGTATATTAAAAGACAAATATAAAATAAAAAAAATAATGTCAAAAACTAAATGATTTTAAAAACGTTTTTTAAATAAAAAAAATTCAAAAAAGTGAAATTGTGTTTTACTATTAATAATTCTAAATTTTTATTGATTTTAAAACATGTGTACTGACTAAAAATGCAAAAGAAGAAAAAAAGTATTATTTTTTCATTCCTAAATTTAAGGAATTAATAAAAAAACGTTTTTAATTAAAAAAGTGAAAAAATTAAAATAAAAATTTTAATTCTGAAAAAAAATGATTTAAAAAATGTTTTTTATTAAAAAAATAGAAAAAAGTAAAAAATATTAGCCATGTATAAATAAAGTCAACGGTCAACATTCATTAAAAGTCAAAACATTTATTAGTCATTAATTTGTATTGGCATAAAAAATATGATTGACTAATAGTAGTTCATTAAAAGTCAAGACATTTATTAGTCATTAATTTGTATTGACATAAAAATATGATTGACTAATATACCATTTTCAATTAAATCTTATAATATGGGTTTCTCATATAACGCGCACATTATATTTATATTTTTTATATATTATTTATATATATAGGCTCCGGTTCCGTTGAGAAGGTTTTTATTTTGAGAAGATTGAGAAATTTACGTTTGAGCAAATTGATTCATATTTTTTGATTTGATTCACAAGTAAACATCATTTAATAGTAATCAAAGCTTATAAATCACAAATTGATTCACTAATCATTGCTAAAATCGAGAAGGTATGTAATGATCCTTAAATTTGTATAGAAGATTCAGTATTTTTACTTATATTGCTAAAAAACGAGATTTTTTTAACTCGCATTCTAGCATTTTTTTTACACTTTTTGAAGTTTATTACATTAAAATGAGTTTTACGTTTGAAAGACTTGAATCAAAGTTAAAAATCTATTATTTTTGAAAACCTTCTCAATCTTCTCAAAATAAACACCTTCTCAATCGATTCGAATTATATATATATATATATATAACGTAAATAAGTTTGAAATATATATTAACACTTACTACATTCGTAAAACATAACTATAAGTCAAAATTAAGAACCATAACTAAAAAAAAAATTAAACTATTTGTTTTTTAATAGATAAAATTACATTGTTAAAAAAAAAAAAACCCATGCGTGCACGGGTATTATAACTATATTGATTATGAAAATTTTCTAGAAAGTAAAAGTTCTAACGATGATATACTTTTATATTGACTTTACTTTTTTTCTTTCACTATAATATATAAAGAAAAAAAATGTAAACAAACGTCAGTTTATAAGTTTAGTCCAAAGTGAAAGCCCATTATAAGAAAACAAGTAGGTCACAACAACTCACAACACCAAAACATCAGTTGTCTTGCCGTTGCTACACAACAACTATACTACACCAGATCCATCTCATCTAAAAGCTCATACATTTTTTTTATCCAAATTATTATGAAGAATTATGAACGCCCATAAAACCAGCTTTGACCGATGACGACGACAACAAGTTTAACCTGCGACAGGTTCTGAGGAGGAGAATAATTAACAGCGAAAATTTTCAAGGTAACTGGTGTGAGATTTATGAGAAGGAAGAGTGAAATATTTCATGTATATATGAGGGGCTATTTGGTAATTTCGATATAAATCTGCTTTATTTCAAGAACTGCATTTTGTAAAAGCATGTCTCGAGTGGATTATTAGAAACTGCGTTTTGGGAGAATCTAAACGTGGAAAATCACTTATTTGCTTTTGTTACCCAAACACTATCAAGTTGATTTTTGCGTTTACACATTGGGAAAAGCAGATAATTTGTGTTCAAACGCATTCCCAAGCACCCCCTAAATATATTGTGACCAGCTTAAAATCATGACTTAAGCGCGCGCACACATAGAACAAAAGAAATAAAAAAGACTTTTAAGATTGTTATATTCTGAAGCTAGTAGAAAGTACAGGGACGGAACCAGGGGTGTCCCGGAGTGTCCCGGGACACCCATGGATTTTTGTGACGTAGTATTAATTTTGTTAAAAAACCTCGATTTTTGTTCAATGCACCCGGTCCTAAAAAATTGTGTTTGTAGTATTGTTTAGTTTATTGTAAGTGCACCTGGTCGTTTTGTGTTCTAGTTCCGTCCTTGAGAAAGTACCCCCTTTATTTGTAAATAAAACAGTCAAATAATAGAGACTGCAATAGGAATGGTAAACACAGAGTAACACATAAGCTGGTATATCAGTACGGATGAAATTCATAACATATTGGTATTGCTCGACACTGCAATATTTTTTCGTAAATTCAAAAATGATAAGATTAATAGCTAAAAGTTAACTACATTGGTTATTCTTAGCATACAACTGAATAATGCATAACATCGCTAATTCTTTTCCAAATTATGCATGATAGTCTTCTGAATTGGAAAAGAGAAATC
>BQNB010160548.1:0-14785 GCA_026074375.1 Tanacetum coccineum | reverse complement strand
CATCATTGTAAATAATGGCTGGAAATTCATTCTTAAAATCTTTAAAGAAGTCTAAATCATCAAAACAACTGACCTTTGGCTCGGGTGATGGAAACGAAGGCAAATCGACCTTTTCATTATCATTTTCCATATATGTTTTAAAATCATTGACATAAATTATTTTATAAGAAAACGAGTTTTTGTCAAAAACTACCGTGTAATCTTCATCGTCGGATTCGTCAAACGATATTCTAAAGTTAATTTCATTGTTGTTAAGAGAACTTACCATGGGTTCACGAGAGAGTGTTTTTTCAAATGATAACTCGTCATTAAAGACTATAGCTGGGAATTCAGATTCAACGGATCTAAGGTCGTGAACGTCTTCATCATACCAAATCTTACCATACTTAGCAGTTTCCCAGTTATACACCTTACCATGCTGACGAGCTTTTTCTTCTTCAAGCCTGATGTATTCTTCCATAGTAATGTTTGGGTTATCCATCCTGTAATAAACTTACTAGGAAAGAAAACCGTCAAATAACTTATACGTCGTATTCAGTAAACTGAATACGCCGTATTACACAAAAACAATAAGCAAACAAACAGGAATCTAAACTATTCTAAACTACACTAATCCTAAGTGTTAGATCTAATCTAATGTTAAAACTCAAATATCAAATAAAAATCAAGATTAAATTTTCACTTCCCGGCAGCGGCGCCAAAAACTTAATCATGTCGTCGTGTAGGTGTAATTTATGCTTTCAAGTTTTAAATTAATATTTCGCCGACTTTACCGAAAACAACACTTTCACAGGAAGTGTACCCGATCAGATGGGAGTTTCGTGGTAAGTAGGGTGTCGATCACTAAGAGCGAGAAAAAATCTTTTAATTTATTAATATTTTGGTTATCTAAACTAAGTTAATTATATTCTATGTTAAACCTATTGTTGGGATTTACAGATTTGATGAGACAAAAGAACAAAAGAATGAAACAAGAAGGACTAATTTAGCATTATGGGATTCTAGAAGACTTGAAGTCAAACAGTAGTTATCTTCTCATTTAATGCAGTCAAACAACGATTAATGCTAATTGAAGATCTCATTCAATGCAGCCAAACAACGATTAATGCTGATTGAAGATTAATTACAACTTGAAGATTAATGCTGATTTAGTTTCCTAATTATTTAGTCAACCATATTAAATACATTGACTAAGTATTTAATATAATTGTTGACTGGAATTAGCTTTCTTTGTAAGTCTTGATCTCTCCCTATATAAAGAGATCATAGACATAGGTTTAGTAGATATAGAAACATAGAGCTCTCCAATGAGAGTCGTCTAGCAAAGGGGTGTGTGTGTGCATCATAGATAGAAAACATGTTGTTTGAGTGGGTTTACACGTCCCACAAAATAGTTAGTTTATTAGTTAGTAATCCCAAATTATAGTGTTTGGGTAAAGGTGGAATGTTCAATAATAAAACCTTGTTTGATAATATTACTTTCTTATTATTCCGCTGCGTGATTCAATATTATCTATAAAACTGATCCTAGATGAGCTTAAAAGATTCTCATAAACCTTTCAACCAAACACCTCTATATACCTTTAAAATGGCAGGATCTGACAATGATAGCGATGATGCTAGTGTTCATAGTGAAGCCTCCATTCCTCAACAACAACGAAATAATCAACCTCAATACATTACTACTGTCTCAAACAACAATGCAAAGTTTCCTTATTTGAAGAAGGATGAGTATGAGGTCTGGGCTATGAAGATGGAATATTGGATCACAAACAATGATATGAATATCTGGAAGGTGATTCAAAATGGCAATAGCTTGAAAAGGACTGGAAGAGATTGTGATGGAAGGGTCATTATACTTCCCTCAACGACTGCTGATGAACACATTGCTGTTCAGAGGAAATCAAAGGCAAGAACTACCTTGCTTCAGTCTATTCTTGATGATCATGTGGCTGATTTCCATTATATGGATGATGCAAGGGACATATGGAATGCAGTCAAAGCTAGGTTTGGTGGAAATGCCAAATCTAAGAAGATGAGAAAGTCTATGCTGAAGCAAGAATTTTCAGAGTTCAGAATTAGTGAAGCAGAGGGTTTGCACAAAGGGTATGATAGAATGCAGAAGATTCTAAGTCAGCTTAACCAACTCAAGGCCAAGCCAGAGGATGAAGATATTAATCTCAAGTTTCTAAGAGCTTTGCCTTCATCATGGTCTCAGGTAGCTTTAACCTTGAAAACCAAAGGTGGACTTAAATTTCTTTCTTTTGATGATTTATACTACAAGTTAAAGACTCTTGAGGTAGATATCAAATGATACTCTACTTTTTCTTTAAGCCAATCTGCAGGTCCAACCATTCTGCATTTGTTAGTACCACCAGTGCTAGCAAAAAGATGTCATATGCAGATAGTCCAAGCTATTCTTCTTCTACCTACACTGCTCCATTAAACTCTAAGACTGGGTCTCACAGATCTGGTAATGTAATTAAAGATGTTCTTCACTCTTTTGTTGCTGATACTGAGCCAGAACAACAACCGGCTTATAAAGATTTTAAACAGATAGAAAAAATAGATCTGGAGAAGATGGACTTGAAATGGCAAATGGCTATGCTTTCTGTTAGAAGGGGTACACAGTTTGGAGCTAAAGCTAGCAGGAAGATGATTTTGATAGAAGGATATGCTAGGTTTACAAGAAGAAGGTCAGATGTTTCAAAGTGTCTTCAAAGAGGCCACTTTGCCAGAGAATGCAGGGCAAATGGAGGAAATGACAAGCATAGATATTCCTCATTCAAGATTCAGGAGATTGGAAAGAAGGAAGAAGATTCCAAAGCCTTGATCACTATTGATACATTGGTTGATTGGATAGAGCATGATGGTTAGAGTGATGGAGTTATTGCTCCTAAAGAGTTTGGTATGATTGCTGGTTGTGATACTGAGGATGCAATTGAAGAATGTGTTGCCAAGATATACAACTTGATCACTAGAGCTGATACAAAGGAAGCCAGTATTGCATGTGATGCTGGAGAATTTGATCTCATGGGTGTCACTTCTGAGGTACATAACTGCCCTTTTGGGTGTGACAAATATGTATATGAAATTCAAAAGCAAGCATATTGAAACTTATGAACAAAATTGTGTATATTTTATACAAGTTCTAGCTTATAAGAACTCACTTAAAACTTTGGAAAAACAAAAGAGAGTTCTTTAGAAAAATCATTTGACACTTGAAGACAAGATTAGGGTGTTGTCTATTGAACTAGAAAATACAACTAATCTGCTAAAACATTTTGAAAGAATAAATGCTATTGCTGAGACTGCTAAGAAAGAATTACAGAAAAAACTTGATAATCACTTGGTAGAAAGTGAAAAGTAGAGAACCTCTTCCAAAAACTTGTTTAAATTAATTGATAGTTCCATGTCTATTAGAACAAAAGTGGGTTTGGGATTTAATAACTATATAAGTGAAAATGAGTTAGGTGGGATGACTCTACATTTAGTGTATTTACCACTAACTCTGAAGAAGTGGAAGGTAGACCTCTTTTCAATAGGTTTGCCAAAGCTGATAGTATGAAAGCTGTGCCTCCACCTCTTTCTGGAGACTACACTCCTCTATCAGATCACATTGACTTAGATGAATCACAAATGTCTTATGGTACAAAGTCCTCAACCTCTGGTGACTCTAATTCTTGTGTCTATGACTTCTGTCTCTTGTGATTAACAGTGACAAGTCTTTCAGAGGTCAACACAAATGACTTTGCCTCCATGTGATTTCTAGTGTTAAATTTATCAGAGCCCAATGTCAGAAATGATTCTACCTTTGTCATCAACTGTCCAGTGTAGATCTTACATCTGATGAGTGAAGCTGAGATGAGTTCCAATGTTGGGACACCTATCCAAGAACCCATTATTGTTTAGGATTGTTTACCTAGTTTCTTCTTGTAATAGGTCTGATAAGAATGAAAAACATTCTAGGACTTTCTTGTATAAGAATGGTTTCCCCCTCCCTCCCCCCCCCCCCCCCCCCCCCCCCCCCCTGGGGGTATTGCTTATTTTAATAAAGGCAGGTATTTTAGTGAAAATGCTTCATGTATTTCTATGTTATGCTTTATATGTGGTAGTAGTTACTCATCTTATTAAGGATTGTGATTCTTTATGTGAAATAAATGGCTAATAAGATGTTGGTAATAAGGTGGACCTGTACATAGTAGGAATAATGTTAATCATTCAAATCTCAGTTTGTTCCCACAAGTTGTACTTTTCGGACGGGCCAAAGTAAAACATGCCTCCCGTAGACACAACCAGTTCCTACGGGTATGCCAAAGGTGTGTTGCAACCAGTTCGCTACTTAGTAGGCAAATATTGGCCTTTTTAGTTACTACTGATTGATGGGATATTCTCCTTCAGTATATTATGGTTGGTGGAAAATGTAAGATAGTAGACTATTGCCTGCATTGTATTAGAACTGTATTGTTCTTTTTTTTTTTTCATTAACTCCCCCTCTACTTTACTGACATATCAAGCATTTTTTCATCTTTTCTGTTACATCCCAACTAAGGCTGACCACTTTAGGGCCTACCCCACAATATTCATTATTACGTCTTATACATGTCATATTGTACCTCAAATGTATTATAATCAGAATGGAATCTTGGTTGGGGTGAGATGGGCAACCGTGTTAGTAAGCCTCCTCAGCAGGTTGTTTCTTGGATAAGACAACATTAGAAAGATTAGATTAGACTGGGTACCCAAGGAAAAAAAAACATAGTGGATCAGTCATTATCTTCAGGTCAACCTTTTCAGATCCACCAGGCAGACCTCAAGTCATATTAGCTTGGGTCCCCCTTAGGACACTAACTATTCGCCTTGTTGTATATGTAGGTATAGATCTTATTCAAATGCTGAAGATGAATGGATCTTTGATAGTGGTTGTTCTAGAAGTATGACAAGTAACATGGAAAGACTAGATGACTTTCAAGAATTTCAAGGAAGTAAAGTGACTTTTGGAGGTGGTAAAGGTAGGATTACTAAAAAAAGGGACAATCAGAACTCCCACACTGGATTTTGAAACATGTCTACTAGTGAAGGAAGCTGCAATAATTCAACTTGTTGTCTCCATATCTCAGATTTGTGACAAGAAGTGAATAGAGTTATCTTCACCGATCACTGATTGTCTTGTATGGCTATCCCGCAAAGGGACTTCGAGCTTCAGTTGATAGTGTATGGTAGTACTTAGGGTTCAAGGAAAATAATCTTTACTCAATTAACCTGTATTAATATCTCTCATCCCAGAGAGTAATTTGGCTTGTTTAGTGGCCAATAAGCCTCAGTTGATGAATCGGTGAAATGCAAGGAGATGGGTTATGTGAACAATAAATACATGACAAAGTGGTAAAAGGGTAACTTAGTTTAGAGGACACTACCCCTAAAATTTTCATAGAATGACCAACCTGTGTTGCATGTTGGAAAGGCATAAGCAACACAAAGCCTCCCTCTATATCAAGGCCTATTACTGCTGTGAGGCTCCATTTCTGAGCCGTTTGTAATTGCTTCATTTGGTCCTTCTTTAGTCCTACTTCAATTAGAAGGCATTGACCACAAATCTTACTGCCTTGTGATCATGATGCCTTTAGCAGGTTTTGTTGGTTTTCTGTTTTTTGAGATGACAATAAGGATGAGATCTATCGCCTTTCCTTAAGGACTTTTGTTAATCTGTAGAGAAAACACAGTTGAACAAACAAGGTAGATATAAAGCTATAAGATGTGATTATGGTAGACATATGTTTAAAAAAGGCCTATATTTTATTGAACTATGTGGGTCATATCGGATAAAGTGGGACTTTTAGTTATAGCCTGAAAGCTCCCACATACAGCAATAATGGGATTGCTGAGACGGGAAAAATAGAACCGCTTCTTCATTGATGCGCCTAGAACTATGTTGGCGGGGCGTTGCACTCTAAGTATACCTACCATGTTTTAGACTGAAGTAGTTAGAACTAATTGTTATATAGTGTGCTTGAATAGAGTGTTTGTAACTAGTCATCATAATAAGACACCCTCTATGACTATTACTGGGAACATTCCTTTAGTCAATCATTTTAACCCTTGGGTGTCATTGTGATCCATTCTAAACACAAGTGATAATCCTTGGGTAAGTTTGGCATGGCTCGCAAGTGTCTGATGAAGGCTACAATTGTTGGATACTTTTGCAAGTAATTGAGCCTACTGGGTTGTACAATGGCTAGAATGTGTGTGAAGGGTAGAGGACATGATAATCTGAGGTAAACTTGGGGAAAAACCTTATGAACAGGGGTCCTTGGTCATGAACTGGAGTTTTTTGACCCTTGATTAGTTTGACTGATACTTTAGGCCTATAAACGTGATTAATGTAATCCAGGGCTGCAGGAACACATGGAAGCTTCAACTAAACCCGCAGGTATGCTACAAGTAGGTTGATTCTGACTCAGGAATGTGATGAACAATGTCATCATTGTCCCTTCTTATCCATACACAGCATTCAAGAAGGCTGACAGCCTAAGATACTTTCTGGGAAGATGTTGGTGATTCTCCATCTTGATTCTTGTGAGAAATTTTTCAACAGGAGGCTTACAAGGCTAAAAGGTTCAGACTCAATAGAGCCACCCCTCTGATACAAAAGATGCTAGAGGAATCTTTCAGAAGCAGAGTAAGTACAAAATGTTCCTCCTGGTAGGCATAACAGTTCAATACTGATAGTTCCATGGTTCCTTTTGTAATACAACCGATTTCTCCTGGTGGTAATGTTCCATTCGCCCCATATTGGTAGTCCAACGAGACTCCATTCTTTGATGATGAGTCTCAACATGATTCAACCAAGTCCATCAGACCTTGGAAATAATGAACCCTCACCTAGTATTTTCTCTTCTTCATCTTATGATGATGAGTTTGGTGCTGATCTAAACAATTTAGCATCAACTGTGGAAGTCATTCGCCTAGTGGTATGAACTAAGCGTTTCAATACAATTCATCCTCATTCTCTGTTTATTGCGGGATCATACTTCAGCTGTGCAAACGGAGAAGCAAAGGTCTATAAGACTCCCTATGGTGAATCTATTTTTTTTCAGTTATATTCATGTCCCAGCAGAGAGACAATCATACAAAACTTTCAACATGTCTGTTGCTTGTTTTTATTTCTCAGTTGAACCAAGAAGTGTAGCTCAAGCCCTTGAAGATCCAAGCTGGGTTGATGCTATGCAGGAAGAAATGCAACAGTTCAAGTTTCAAAATGTATGGGTTCTTGTTGATTTTCCTAAAGGTAAATATGCTATTGGGACTAAGTGGATACTCAAAAACAAGAGAGATACCATGGGGATTGTTGTCAGAAACAAGGCTAGACTTGTAGCTCAAGGACACAAACAGGAGGGAGGGCGGGAGGGGTAGAACCCTGTGGGGGAAATGATTATGATGAAGTCTTGCTCCAGTTTGCATGAATAGAAGGCATTCAGATTATTTTGTAGCATTTTCCTCTTACATGGGATTTATGGTTTATCAGATGGATGTTAAGAGTGCGTTTCTTTATGGAAGAATTGATGAGGAGGTATATGTCACTCAACCTTAGGGATTTGTGGATCCTCAATATCCCAAGAAGGTCTACAAGGTAGTCAAAGCTCCATATGGACTTCATCAAGCACCAAGAGCTTGGTATGCAACCCTTTCTACCTTTTTGTTGAAACATGGTTACATAAGAGGCACCATTGACAAGACTCTCTTTCTTAAGAAGCATAAAAGAGATATCATCCTGGTACAAGTTTATGTAGATGACATCATCTTTGGATCTGACCCAGATAAAGCCTGGTGTAAGTTGGAATTATAAGGCCTTGATGAAGGTAAGAATTTGTTAATTAGTGGTTATGGCAGTAGTTATTTTCTTCCTAGGTACTAAGTTCATACCAAAGACCTGATGGATTCTTTATCGGCCAAGACAAGTATGTGAAGAGATCTGAAGAAGTTTGATTTGGAGGTGTCAGGACCAACTACAGCCTATGAGCTCCAAAGCCTAAGATCCAAGATTGTAAATGATAATCCTGTAAATATACACTCTTGTACTGAATCCATGATAGGATTCATCTATGTAGACTTGACAGCACTTCAGAAGGCCTGATATAATGTTTAAGCAAGTCAGTGCTTTTTGTAAGAATTATTAAAGGTCACTCCTAACTAATTCTTAATGTGAGCATGTGAAGAAGATTGTATTTAAGTATCTTAATGCCATAACCTATTTGGGGTTTTGGCTAACCTAGAGAGTCACCTTTTGTGCTTGAAGCTTATAGTGACAGTGATTATGCTGGGGTACACAAGGATAGGAAATCCACAACTGGTGGATGTTAGTTTTTGGGTAGGAGGTTGATCTCATGGCAATTTAAGAAGCAAACAATTGTGGCTACCTCTTCCATTGAAGTTGAGTATGTTGTTGCTGCTAACTGCTGTGGTCAGGTACTCTAGATACAAAATCAGTTGAAAGATTATGGGTATAACTTTATGAATACCAAAATCTTTATTGATAACCAAAGTACCATTTTCATAGTTAAAACCAGTTTTTCACCATTCGGGTATTGCACTAGATATTAAGCAGCATGTTCATAGAGTGCTAATGAAAAGAAGAAACTTATTCAAGTGTTAAAATACGATACTATGATATTGTGGCTGATTTGTTAACCAAAGCATTTGTTGACCTAAGGTTTAATCATCTTGTGGTTAACATTGGGTGCTTAATCTCATAGTAGGTCTGATTGAGGGGACTATTTGAGTCCAAGGGGAGGACTGTTGTTGTACAATTTTCTAAAAAGTTGGTTTTTAAATTTTTTTACCAATTAGTTTTTCTTGCTACAAATATGGGTTCTCCTACGTGTTTTATCACCTTTTCTTCGAGTGCGCACGTTTTAGTTTCCTTTTGCTTGTGGCTAATTACGGTACTTGGTGATAGATTATTTCCTTTCTACGGTTCTCGGTATTGGATGAGTGTGTGTATTTGGCCTCACACTTTGTTGCAACCTATGATCGCGTCTCTTCAAATAGAGGGTGGATTAGTGATTTTCTAAGCTGCTTTAATGGACCAGGTGGCAGATTTTTTTGTTGGACAACGAGTTCATACATGGTTAGTTTAAGTGTCTCCCTCTGGGTGTTCCCAGGTTTTATGTCTTACTAGGTAGTTTCATTTTTTCCTGTGGTTGAGAACTTCCCTCCTACTGGTAGAATCGTTAATTTTCCTTCTGGTTGACTGAGTTTCTTTTGTGCCCTGGTATGTCCAATTCCGTGCCCTGGTAGATGTTATATTGGTGTTATCTTAATTAAAAGTCTTACCATTGAGATTTTGTTGGCATTTAATTTTGATTCGTCAAAAGGGTGTTTCATACTTAATTGTTTTCACTTTTTGTTTCTAGTATAAGTGTTTGATTACATAGGATTTTGGAAAGATGAACGATCTTGTGCAGAACTGTTCAATAAGGTTTGAGTCTATTTATGTGTGTTACAAAGATGTTTTTTGTTTCAGGCTCACATGGTTTATAATAGTAACTATTTTTGGGTTTGGGTGTTGGTTAACCACCACACACCAAATGTGTTCAAACTCACATGTTCTCACTAGACAGAAAGGTTGACTTACCATGAGGGTTACGGCTCTGGCTATGACTCTCTTGAATACGGTTGATAGATTTATTAGTTTGCTCAAAAATATAGGGTCTTTAACTCACCCGTGTTCATTTTGCTGTGAGTTAATGGTTCTCAATTACACAAGCCTCTCAGGACTAGTATTATTGAATATGGTTTTAATTCCTAGGTCTTTTCAGGCATAGAATGAATTTGATTATTAGCTGTAAGGTTGCTTTAAATACCCATTGGGTCACTCAACATGCCAATGTTTGAGTTCAATTAGTTGAGATGTTTGCATCCCCATTGGGAGCAAACTCTTTCTGGGCTCCCTAGGATTACTAGCCCAGCAGAGCATAACGGGGACTATGTGGCTTAAAGGCCTAATAAAATCCCGTTTTTGGCTGTTGATGATTGCCATTAAATCATATAGAGGTCTTCCCAATTGAGACGCCATTTGATTCATGTGTCTAAGAGTTGGATGGTTACTAATTCACTAGGGTGATGTCATGATTCCTCCAAAGGATTAGCTAGCCCAAGATGTGAGTTGCTACTTGGTATAGGCTTTTTATATCAAATCTCACTCATGTTGCTGCGTGGTTCCCTCAAGTCTGTTGCTGTGTCAGATTTCCTGGAAGGTTCTGCAATGTTACTGCTTTTTGATGTTCAAGTTCCAACAAGGCTATGGAAGACTGCAAATTATATGGTTTGTAAGAATGAGACCTAATTTTCTTTATTGAAAAGAATAAAGATGAGCTCTTCATCTAGAGAACATTCTTATTGATTATGTGTTAGAATTTCAATCCTTAGGTTTCAAGACTGAAGATCTATACTAGAAACTAGAAAAATTTACTAAGTCAAAATTCCAGTTTTAGGGGAGGATTGTAAGGAATAATTGTAATACTTAGTTTCTACTAAGTAGGTTTGTTGGTTCCTAACTAGTAGTTAAGGTAGTAGTGTTACTATAGCAGGTATGTATGTTGTCTGCTGTGGATATGGTTATTATCTAGATGTCCTGGTAGGCTAAGTCTCGTTCTACTGGTAAGTACTAGTCCTGGCTAGATGTCAAATAGTTATTCCTGGATAAGTTTTTTAGTTAGTTAGAGATGAGGATATGCATGAGCTAAATTAGGAATCATGCATATTATTCTTACGCGTTTTTAGTAAATGCCGATTAGGGTTTCACCACTATAAAAAGAACCCACGGCTTAGGGAAAGAGATGAAGTAGCGGAAAATACATAATTCTCCTTGTTTTGTTATAGAAAATCGCATAATTGAGGATCTTTTAGTTTTTTAGTCCTGTTCTCTATAGTAGTTCGTGTCTATATTCCGCGTGTAGATTATTTGCTTTTCTAAGCAAGTCGCGCTATCTCTGTGTTTAGCTTTTGGATTACTATAGCTATTCACCATCCTTAACAGGCAGTAAAGATCTATCTAGAGTGGGATCTAACATGATGGCAAAAGTATATGAAATGAATGTAACGGCTTTGTCACGTAACCTAAGGGTAATATGTCAAGTCTTATTGTGATTGTTTATGTTTTAAAGCTTTACAGAGTTTAACATGTATATTTGATTTATTAATTTATAGAAATATTGTATCACTATTAGAGCTACCATAATTCAGAGGTCATGCATTAAACATTTGAGAGTAGGACACTTTAAATCGTAAATCTAGCAAACTTGTCAAAACGTATACTCAAATGAAACCCCTCACATGAAGCTCCCTAGTAACGTGATACGATAAGATTTTAACTTTCTTCAAAAGTTAGTCGATGATAAATTACGTTAAATATATAATGTAATTGATTTATAATGCGTCGATCGATGATTAATAACGATAAATGTATCGGGTTTTAATAAAATCGAGTTTTATAATATTTATATTCTTTATTTTATCATA
Organism: Tanacetum coccineum; assembly: GCA_026074375.1. Lineage (NCBI taxonomy): Eukaryota > Viridiplantae > Streptophyta > Magnoliopsida > Asterales > Asteraceae > Tanacetum > Tanacetum coccineum. The sequence goes on along the minus strand of BQNB010160548.1, from coordinate 3,265 downwards.
TGGGTGTATAAAAATATAGATATTTTATTTTAGTTACGTAGTATGATATGTAATGGCAATATATACCCTTGGATTTTATAAACTTTTACAAGTTTAGTCCTTTATATAATAAGGAATATATTATTATAAACCTTTAAACTTTGAACTTCGGCAAGATAGGTACCTTCTATTATAACTCTTTAGAATATTACATTTTCAGCCTCCTAGTTATTTATTTCTCTAATATTATCAATATATACCCTTTGCATGGTTCAATTTGTAATACATAGTCCAAAAAGCCATGCAAGCTATATTATAGGGTTTCCAAATGGATATTTGCAGGTTTATAGCTTATTAGATAAGCGTAAGAAATAGATATTCTAACGTACAAAAGTTTAGAAAAAGTAAGGGTTCGGTGTAGCTAGAAATCAAAACAGATCATTTTTAGAGAGAGTTTTATAGATCCATAATGGCATGGGTTGTGAGTGTTGAGTAGAAACTATAAAATATAATTCCTAAAAACATTATTAATATCTTTCACATCTTTACGTTTTGATAATCACAAAATATAAAAACGTTCAACGTAAAATTAACCGTAAACAAGTAATTAGGAGTAAATTCTCATTTCAACATTTACATCACTTAAAGGTATGAATAAATAAATGCTTAATGCATTTTATGATCAAAGGAAATCTTAATTCAACCTCAAACTTTTATAAAATGTTGTAAACATTTTTATAAACATTACAAAACATTTTCTACATTTAAAAGAAATATTTTATTCAAAATAAACATTTTGAATTTCAAATTTTCGAACCTAAAACGGCTAGAAAAAGTCCAGCAAACACCTCCCCTGAATAGGACAAAAAGAGGAGCGTCTGAAAATGGGCGGCCCCCTTAAATACATGGGCGGCCCCCTTAATTATAAGGGCGCCGACACCCTATTTAAGGGGTCCGGCCATAGACCCCGCTCCTCCAGCTTATCCTATAAATACTGGACTATTCCCTAACATTTTTCCTACCTTTTGCACTCATTCTTTCTGTTCTAAAACAGCTCACGCATCTCTCTAAATCCTTTGATAATTAAATCATAAAGCTTTGTTTCTAAGTGATCCAAGCTCAATTCCTCAAGTGCAAAAGAAGAATACTTCCATCATTAATTGAAGAAGTATTACAACCCAAGTATACATTGCAATCTTATTGCATTCACACCATATCTTGTAAATTATTTGTAAATCTTGTAAAGTTGTGTAGTTATTAGGTTTTGATAATTGTTGTAAGTATAGTTGGATCTTGGTGATCCCTTCTAGTAGTGTTAGTTAGTTGTGACATAAGTAGTGTGGTGAGGACAAGTAGTAAAGGTGTGAAGTTGTGAAGGTGTGAAGAAGTTGTGTAGTTATGCTCAAGGTGTGAAGCTAAGTTGTGTAGTGAAGTTGTGAAGTAGTCATGAAGTTGTGAAGTCGTGAACAAATTGTGAGGTTGTGTTGTGATAGATTAGTTCTAGCTACGATTAGAACTCGATATCTAGCTTAGTGTCGAAAATAGATATAAGCAACGTTGTGTACGGTTTTCTCCGCCATAAAGGAGCTTGTTGACATAGTGAATAAAACTCTCGAGTTAGGTGCTCGGGGAGTGGAGTAGGTCGAAGAGGAGCTTCGTAACCGAACCACTATAAATCCTTGTGTTGTGGTTTGATCTTTCCAACTCTTATCTTTTATTTGCTTCTACTTATTTACATTGTTCATATTGTGCAAGTTTTGAATTCACAAAAAGTCGAATCTAAGTTTTTATAAACAAACATAAATATTAAATCAAAAGCGGTAAACTATTCAACCCCCCTTCTAGTTTTCCATAATTGGTATCAGAGCCACGCTAAACAAGATTTTTAAAATAAATTGTATTTTAAAACTTGAATCGATCTATGGAATCGGAAAAATATTTAGAAGGGCAATCTATGCAAAGACCACCACTATTTGAAAGTGATGGATTTATTTATTGGAAAAATAGATTCGAAACTTATGTGAAGTCAAAAGATCTAGATCTTTGGCATGTTATTACCGATGGTGATTTTCCTCCTATTCAATTTAATCCCGAAACTAAAAAGGATGAAATTGTATCTTTTCATAAACAAGATGATGATCTTAAAAAGAAACTTGCAAAAAATAATGAAGCTAAAATGGTAATTTATAATGCTTTGCCACGTAAAGAATACGAAAGAATTTTTATGTGTCAAACCGCAAAAGAAATTTGGGATACTTTACTAATCACTCATCAAGGTAATAATCAAGTCAAAGCTAACAAAATAGATCTTCTTGTTCAACAATATGAACAATTTATGATTCCGGAAGAGGAATCAATAGATAATGCCTTTGCTAAGTTTAACACTATTATTACTAGTCTAAAAGCACTTGATGAAAGTTTCTCTAGCAAGAATTATGTTAGGAAATTTCTTAGGGCACTACATCTAAAATGGTGCTCGAAAGTCACGGCGATTGAAGAATCAAAGAATCAAACAACCTTACCTCTTGACGAACTAATTGGAAACTTGAATGTTTATGAAGAAGTAATAAAGAAAGATGTAGAAGCGGTTAAAGGAAAGAAAGAACAAAGTAGATCACTTGCATTAAAAGTGAAAAAGGAAGTAAGTGATGAAGATAGCTCAAGTTCCGATAGTGAAGACAAAGAGTATGCTATGGCCGTAAAGGAATTTAAGAAATTCTTCAAGAGACAAGGAAGATTTGCAAGACAACCACGAGGCGATAAAAAACATTCCAAAGAAGTAGAAATGATGGTTATGATAAAAGTAAAAGAAAATGTTTTAGATGTGGTGACCCAAGTCACTTCATTAGGGAATGTTCAAATCCGCCATAGAACAACGATCAAAGAGCATTCATTGGAGAAGCATAGAGCAACAATGGAGAAGATGAAGTGGAAAAGACTAAAGATAAAGCTTGTCTTGTAGCTTAAGTGAAGAATACTAGTAATCTTATGATCAAACCAAAAACAAGAGTGAGATGTGGGTTGTGATGTTAAAGAGAGAATGGATGGAAAATGGATGAAGTTTATTATTATGAAATGTTACAAATGGAACAACCAACCCCTCTTTAAGGCTAGGAGAGGGATTATATACATACATGATGGCCGGCCATGGGCTATGATGCGTTTCCTATGGGCCTTGGACCAGATTAGATTACTAATCTAATCATTACACTAACTATGAGCTAAGACCCGTTACAACTTGGAAGTGACCAACACTTTTTGTGTTTCCAACAATCTCCCCCTAAGG
>BQNB010160547.1:0-14785 GCA_026074375.1 Tanacetum coccineum | reverse complement strand
ACATAAGTTTTTACATAAAATCATAAAAAGGAAAACATGTGTTAATGATCTTGTTAATTTGTATAGGGTTTAATTTAATTAACGTGGCATAAAAACATGTTTTGAATCCTTAGATAATCATTAATGATGTTTTTAATGAAAACTACAAGATTAGAAACCCTAGGGCATGTTTTGATTGATAAGAATTAGGGTTTATGGGTTTTATTGTTTCTGTTCAGAATTTTGGGTCTTGTTCATCGGGGTGTAACTCGGTGATAAAAATAAGTTTTGACATGATTCTTGAGCCTAAAGTTAAATTCAATGAGTCTAGTTTCAGGAAATGTTGAGTTTATATTTTGTGAAGGTCGGGAAGGTTGGTTTTTAGCTTTTATAAGATTAAGTGTCAAAACTGCGGATTCTGTCCAAAATTTCAGTAGTAGTATTTGATTTTTAATTCACAAACCGTAAGAAGTTAGACTCTAATTTTCTAGCTGGTAAATATACATGATATTAGCTACATCCAGGATTTTTTTGAGATGTTTTTGAGCTGTCTAAGTAGGGTAATTACGCGTCAACCTTTCAAAGGTTATGTCAGATCACTTTCGGGGTCAGTTTTGGTAACAAGGGTTGTAAGGGTATTTAAAATGGAAATAAAATCCACCAAATTTCATAGACATACTAGACACATGTGGGAACCTCTGTAATGTTTGGTATATTTTAGGAGCTCGTTTAAATGGTCTTTAACATCGGGAAACTTGCTTAAAATTTTCGCAGATTCTGGAAAATTGGAAAACCCTAATTTAGTTACCTTTAGTGTTTTAAATGGTAAGATTAAGTAATAAACTTATGAAATAAGATAGATAATAATATGTAATCATGGATTTATGTAGATTCGGTGAAGAGGTTTTGATGTTTTGTCTTTGTGTTTGTTCTCTCTGTTGCTTGTTTGTTAAGGTACATATATTCCGTCCTTTTAGTAAGGACATCTCATGACTTGATTCTCATTTGTTTTAACTACTATGATTCGTTTGATATTCCGTCTGATTTCCTATTCGTACTCATGACTCATTGATATTCGTTGATATTCTGTTTGATTTGATATTCGTATTCGTGATTCCTTTGATCCTTGTTTGAATATTTCGTATGATATTAGATTCGTTATCTTGATTGGATTATTGGTAACTTGTTCAGTTATATCTTTTTCTTAAATCTTTGCCCGAGCTATTTGAACTAGTCATGAAGGTACCACGACCATGTCATTGATGCACTAATGGCATGACACTATCTGTGGCGGTATGATTGGTCCACGGCGTTCCCTTTTGAATGATGGCTTTTGATTATTATGAGCTTACATATATATGTATACTCGTCATTGTACTTATGTATATGGATATGACTTGGTTTTGCAGGGAACGTATAGATGCATCCTAGGTACTTTGTTCCGTTCAGTTCAGGTGAATGGTTGTGTGTGTGTTATACACCCCACAAACCACTTGGGTTTTCTTCTTTTGAGAAACTCATTTTAATTTAGCTGTCTAAACGTTTAGATTAAGAAAATCAATTTCAAAAATTGGTTATTTTTGTCGGACAAGCATTTTAACATCATAGTTTGAGTATTAATCAAATTCAAAATTCAACAATGCATCTTAATCGGTTTTATCATGTTACCATTTCAAAATCATGAATTTTATTGATTAACACGGGTTTCACCGTGATATTGCGATCCTACATATTCCTCAATATTGATATAACATTTTATCTTTCAAGTATTTGAGGTATCCATTCGAGGATCCTCCTCCAATATGAACGAGAATTATATCATTATGAGGTTAAATATTTTCATTTTAAAGCCTCGGGTGATGATATTCTAACTCGGTGTGTGTCAAGAGGTTATGTATTTGTTATTTTTATCTCTTTCAGATCCTAAAAACGCATCCCACTAGCTTTTTGTAATTAAAGACTTTTCTATAACTAATTAGAATGTTAGAGTAGCAATTTCAAGATACACTTGACAGTCACTGTGTTTAGGTTGACTTAATATCATACTGAGGCAGATGTGAGTCACAACAACGAGCGATGTCAACGGTGACAAATACGCTTATGGAGCTTTATTTTTCCGGCATCTATTTGCTGGTTGTCGGGATGGCATGAAGATATCGATATCGGTCACTCGAAAATGTCCAACGGTCAAGACTCATCCATTTGCGATGAGCCGTCTGTTCAGTTTTGTGCTTTCGGGGGGTCGTTTTGGCCTCAAAAAACGAGCGTTTTTCCGATTTTTAGGTATTTTTTGGATTAAATCATTTTTGTTTTGAAATGGGATTTTATTTCTTCTATTTTAGAACTTTATCCTCATTTTATAAGACGTTTTAGGGTTATCTCTGGCCAGATTTGGAAAGCCTCGTATGTATTAAATAAGAGAATTATAGTCCTAGAAATTTCGGATTAGTTCTTGTGTGGTCGTGATGTTTTTTTTTATCAGATCGCGCATTATTTGCATCTGACAGCCATAGCGTCTCAACATTTTTGGAAAAGAATCGACCCCGGAGTCTGGCTCTCATCACTATCTTCTTTATATGGCACATATCTGCCAATTAAAGCGGCAGAGAACATTATAATGTCCAGGAAAGATAGACTTCTTGTAAGCGTTGCCATTGATATTTTTTAAGATCACCGAAAAGGACATCTCCTCGCGGGTTTCTACTTCCCATAAACGCCCCTGCCTAGGAAAACGATCCTTAGAGATGAATCCAAACAAGTTACCCTCACGATACAAAACACTGTTATTGACGACGCTTTCCGCTTGTTCCTTGTATTGTTGTTTATGGCCAGAATTAATCTGTTCTCGAAGCAAGATCTCCGGTCCGAATGCCAACTCTCTTATCTACTCAGATCGGTCAGTCCATTTCCTCACTAAACCGCCCCACCTCTAGAACAGGAAACCAAATCCAGAGGAGTAATCAGATTTCGTCCATACATAACTTTAAAAGGACTCTTACATGTTGTGCGATTAACCGACCTGTTATAGGCAAATTCAGCTTGTGGAAGAAGTCCCAGCAGTTGGCATTGTCCCCAATATTTAACTGCGACAAAGATTCATTAGCTACCCGATGACAAAATTCAGTCCCTATGCCATCAGTTTTGAGGATGATGAGATCTATTGAATTTGTACTAGACCCAAACAGAGTCACAAAGTACGCCAGAACAATGACTCACAAACTTAACATCTCGATAGAAGTCTAGTATTAGGACCCATGCAACTCCATAATTTCTCTACAAATTATACTCGCCACTTGACTTAGCACTAAAACGTTTTTATCGTAACAAGGTACAAATGAGCCATCTTTGAAATCGAATCAACAACTACCTAACAGATGAAAATCGATCAACAACTACCATAACAGAATCTTTAGCTCGCCGAGTATGAGGCAAACCTAAAACAAAATCCAAACTGACATCTTCCCATAGAGTAACAGGAACAGACAAAGGAGTATACACACCTGCATTACTACTATGAGTTTTGGTAATGTGGCATGTACAACACCTCTCAAGAAGCCGGTTGACATCACGTTCCATCTTGGGCCAATAAAACTATTCACAAAGTAGGGCCAAGGTCTTATCATGCCCAAAGTGACCCGCTAATCTACCTGCATGACCCTCTAAAATAATAGCTTCACGCAAAGAACAAAGAAGAATACATAACCGCGCACCTTTAAACAAATAACCATCCAGCTTGGAAAACTGTTGAAAAGGACCATTGTCACATTTACTCCATATCTCTCTAAAATCAAGGTTATCGCAATAAAGCCCACGAAACGAATCAAAACCTTGCACTCGAATATGCATAGTGGTAATTAACGAATGACGACGACTGAGTGCATCCGCAACTTGATTATTCGACCCAACCTTATGTCGAATAACGAATGAAAAATCCTGAATAAAATCCACCCACTTAGCATGACGAGGCTTTAGCTTATGTTGCCCATTAATAAACTTCAAAGCCTCGTGATCAGAAAACAGGACAAATTCATTGGAAAGCAAATAATGTCGCCAAGTATCCAAACTACAAGCAATAACATAAAATTCCTTATCATAAATGGAATACTTGCGTCTCGCATCATTCAGTTTTTCACTCAAGAAAGCAATTGGCCGCTGATTTTTGACTTAGAACACCACCAATGCCCACTCCAGAGGCAACACACTTAACCAGGCAAACTTCATCAAAATTAGGTAATGCCAAAACAGAAGCCTCAGTTACCTTAGCCTTTAGAATGTCACAAGCCTTAGTAACCTTACTTGTCCACGTGAATCGACCACCCTTCATACATTCAGTTAAGGGCGCGATTATAGAACTAAAATTCCAGATAAAACGTCGGTAGAAGGACGCTAACCCGTGAAAACTGCGAATGTCATGAATAGTGGAAGGTGTTGGCCAGCTAATAATCGCCTCAACTTTTGCTGGGTCTATTTTTATGCCGCTACCAGTAACAATATACCCCAAGAAAGTCACTTAATTCACAAGGAAGTGACACTTTTTCCCATTAACATATACTTTCTGAGCCCTTAAAATAGAAAATATTTGCCAAAGATGGGACAAATGCTGCTCAAGACTGCTGCTATATATCAAAATATCATCAAAGTAAACGACAACAAAGTGACCAATAAAAGGTTTAAAAACCTGATTCATAAGGCGCATGAATGTACTCGGCGCATTAGACAGTCCGAAGGGCATAACCATCCACTCGTACAGTCCATCTCGAGTTTTGAAAGCTGTCTTCCATTCATCTCCAGGTCGCATCCGAATCTGATGATATCCACTCCTCAAATCAATCTTAGAAAAAATGGTAGAACCATGTAGCTGGTCAAGAAGATCATCCAATCGCGGAATAGGAAAATGATACTTGATCGTTATCTTGTTCACAGCTCTACTATCAATACACATCCGAAAAGTCCCCCCATGTTTGGGTACCAACAAGGCAGGTACTGCACACGGACTCATACTCTCCCGAATCAACCCTTTCTCCAGCAACTCAGTCACTTGTCTCTGAAGCTCCGCAAACTCCTTCGGATTCATCCGATAAGCTGGTCTGTTCGGGATAGCAGAACCTGGAATAAAATCTATGCAATGCTGAATGTCTCTCATAGCCGGTAATCCAGGGGGTATGTCATCAGGAATCACATCAGCAAACTCCCTAAGCAATGGCTGAACTTGTAAGGGAGCTTCACTGATAATCTCATTTTCTTCTACAACCACAAGAGTAAACACATAGGGACTGGTTTTCATAAGTCCCTCAAAATCAGTCTTCTTCATAAACAAATTAGAACCCTCTGCCTGTGTCTGACGAGAATCAAAAAGAACTAAAGTAATGTTCACACCCACCTTCTTCAAGCTAAATGATTTGAACCCCTTCATGTTTTTGTTTTTCCTATCAAATTGCCAAGGACGTCCTAAATAGAATGTGAGCCGCATCCATCGGTATAACTTCACACCACACTTCATCTTTATAACTCTTAACCATAAGAAAATTGAACAAGACAAACGTTACTGTCTTTAATATGTTCCCTTTTGATTACGCAACTTAACTAGTAACGGTATAGGATGGACTTCTGTCTATTTTCCCAACTTCTCAACCATATATGTAGAAACGACATTCTCACAACTGCCCCATCTATAATCATATCATAAATTTTCCCCTGGAAGTACACTTGGTTCTAAAAATGTTGTTACAAAGCCACGAATTATCATCAACAGATTTTGAAACAGCCATATTTAAGACATACTCTGAATAAACCAACGCCTCTTCCATGATCTGGATACTACAGAACACATCACCGGTTCATCTAATTCAGGTTTCTCAGCATCGGTATCATAAAATAAGGGCATGCGTCCACTTCTTCATACGAAATTTTAACAAAATCATAATTTTCAATTTTAAGACTTAATGTGAGTCATCCCCATTCCATAAACATGATGTGTCTTATAAACATCTTAGTTGAGTTTTTATTGAGTTATATTTACAAGACATAACTCATTTAAACCTTGACAGAATTGAGGTAAAAATATTTAAGTAATCATTAATACAAATAATTCCAAAGAATTTGATTCAACACTCTAGACATACCATAAATATGTGGTATTCTATGAGTAATTTAATTGTAAGGCTACTCTATCACAATCCTTTAAATAACTTAATACTCTTTAGGTTACATACTTATCATTTGTGTCAACCCAAAATAACTAAAGTATTATTGAAAACCTATTTGCATACAATAATGTATACGGCTTTAACTATTTTAAGAACTCTATGTAAATATCTTTCAAAAGATATAACATGTTAACTAAACATTATTTTTCCTTTGAACAATTCAAGGACTTTTATTCATGTCATAGCTACAAGATATAACTTACTTTATGTTATAAGTCTTTCAACAATGAAATGACTTCATGTTTATTATTTACATTAAACATAAACATATTTAACTAAAGTAATTCTAAACATCAACTCTTGACTTCAATAGTAATTCCAAGTTAAACAAGATTACTTCATTCTTTATAAGGACATTCCCAAGAGCACATACACTTTTTACACTTACAAATCTCGAGTATCTTTAAAACCAAGATTTACTTCATAAATTTTGGACATTCCCAAAAACACCTAAACATTGATTTTGTCATGTGTCCTACCTTTCAACTAACAATAAAGATTACCTCACTTGTGCATGGCACAACATCACACAACTAATCAAACCAACACAAAACGATCGTTATGTTTATATATACAAATAATGATAGTGTCACAGATATTACGTTACAAGAAGATATATACCGCGAGGTTTGTTTAATAAAAATAGAGCACACTATCCTTAAAACCATGAGTATTCTATATTTGAAAATTATCATAATCTCAAGAGCAATCAAGAAATAATACAGGGTTAACTAACAAGATAAAAAACCTTTTAGCTCCCATTGAATAGACAACATTACACTAATGTCTTTCAAAAATAAATCAACGATGCTTCCTACTTGGATTGAACAACATTGCAAGTGTTCCATAACCAATGAAAACAAATAGTGATCTATTTATTTTCCTACTCCTTTTAAAAACCTAATTAGTAGCAATGTACTTGGATTTCAAAAATTCTACTCTGTAGATGAGGGATTATCCATCAATACTATTTATTAACTTGAAAAATTGGGCAATTCAGCAATTTTCCACCCTTCCTTTTAATTTTGATTGAGACAAACACACGTAGATACATTATCCTAGTTTGCCTTTACCCACTTTTGCGGGTAAGTATTGGTATTTTCCTAATAAGAACTCATAGAGCCTCTTACATTAAAGATGTTATCATTTGCTAGACATTAAGAACATATCTCGAGTTATTCATATGTCTTATTATGTGTCAACGTATTCACCACAAAATAAGAGTGATGAAATCTAAATGAAAAAATAAGTCATGCAATCTACTTTAACATTTAAGTTTGGCTAAGAGTTTAGATTACACTAGGACAATTCCCTATGTTCCTATTCTATTCTAAACTTCCCTAGCAAATAAAATTGATAGGAAATTGAGTCTCCAAGTATCTTACAAGGAAAAGAGTCTCGGTTTTGACTACTTCAAGAAAGAAACAACCATCGTTTACGGTTTTTAATCGTTGCATTAATCACTATTAATAAGAATCGCAAAATTCAATTTTTAGTAGTTTGATAAATTTCTTATAGAAAAAATAACATAACCCTATATTTTAAACATTTTAAACCAATTAAAGATTCTCCAAAGCTAGATATCCAACTGACATGCACCAATCATAACAGTTGAACAGCTAACAATGGTGATTCAAAAGGTAATTGATGATCAATAATTGCCACCCCGGTGCCATTCCTAGGAACCATTATGAGACTATTACTTTATTACAATATAAATATGCTAGTAAGCATGTTTTATTCTATCCTATATTGATAAAGCCCAGTTTTTAAGGTCTCACCATAAAACTGATTAAGTCGTGTCCAATAAAAAACTGTGATAATGTAACATTAATGTCTCAAGAAAAAGTGTAATAATCACCTTGGGATTGCAATCTACATACGTCTCACACATAGTTAAAAAGAACTGCAAGTGTTCTTACTAATTGAATGGCAATAACTTATTTAAAAGGGTATAATATTTGACGTGGCAAATATGTACGAAGAAAAGCAATGCACCATTTCAGTAATCATACAACTTTAATAAAAACTTTCCTCTGTTTAAGTTTATTTAATTACGGTAATACTTATATTCATACATCTCATATATAAATAGTGTTACCTTTAAAAATTGACGATTCAACATGTTTTCAAATTTTAAAGATTTTATATTTTATCGTGCGAAAAAATTAAAGAATGGTTTAAAAAACCATCAAAACCCTAACCATGTCTACTTCGCGACATTCCTAAATAGTAAAGCAAGGTAAATAAAACTACATGCGTAGTCAGTATCTATAGGGTAGGTATCTACAAGACTGAGTAGTCTTAAATGAGTCTCTCAGAACCTTATCCTTGCAACCAAATAGTACTTTTGCAAATTTTGTCATTGATAAAAAATTAAATCTTTATTTTAAAAACACATTATGAATTATTAAATTACAAGTCTCGTCGTGGGAAACCCAAAGGCCATGATTATCGGTATTGTAAGCCGAACCCAAATTGACACACAACTAGAATGTATTCATACGTAGCTCTTCTATGAAAATCGCCGTCGTTATCAAAAATCACACACATCCGTTACATCATCTCTATCATGAATTTAAGGTTTACGTTTGCGATATACATAGTACTTTCTCTTCAATCTGTATCTCTACATCTTTCCTCTCTACACACACCACACCCTTTTCTATATACACAATTCTATGCACTCAACAAGAGGAACTCTACCTTCCAACACAGACCTTTTACAACACAATGTAACGCGCAACATTCAGCTCACCATCAACATCACAAATATACAAACGATGAAGCACTTAGTTAAACGCCATAATTTCTACTAGCGCGCAAGCTGTTCAGCAATATACTATGCTAGCACTGTCCACACACATAGTTACACAATGTTTCTCGCCTCATTGAGCTAACTCAACACTCTGTCTCTTCGTACATTACTGACTAACACAACCAGCAGTTTACACGTCGATACCTATTCCATATAAGACCCTTCTTCTAATTGAATCCGTCGCCAAGATTGAAGTGTCAATCCGGATACTACACTTCGCACCATGCTCGGACTATACCAAACATGCGTGATCATTGGTACAGCACTACTACTTCACTATAGGACCGATTATATTTACGCTCTATTTACCACATAGTACAGAGCGACAACAATCAATCACTAGAGAGAAAAGGTAATCTTCTTAAGGTCGTCTCCAGGCCCGTCCTGGCACATAGCTAGGGCCTTCACTACCCAGGCCTTAGAGCATAAACTTACAAAACAGTTGTATGCTTCCTGAGAGGTCACTGAAATCTAACACAATATAATTTTAATTTTTTTTTGAGAGAGACTTATACTAAGGATATAATTCTTTAACTGAAATTTTCTATTTAGTAACATGAGTGTCAAAACAATCTCCGAATAAACTAGGCAATCAACGCAAACACCCAACTCTCACACCGATTTTAATCTATACGTCACACATTTTATCTCAACTCTTTAGATTCACCTAAAATCCCCGATCATTTCTGCGACACAAAGTGCTAATACACGAGACATACTACCTTAAATTATCACACAACTCGTCTCTATACAAATTAGTAAGCAAAACCATTACGTCTCTATGACTGCACCATTGATACAGCTTCTTTTGAGCATTACCATTGCGCATTCTAGATCCTGATCTATGCGACACAGACTCTAAACTCCTATTAGATCTCGATTATCATTATACAATTACTTTCACTTACCACTAAATCACGATCAATTTAACAAATTAACTGTCGACTACTATTCAAACACACAGTGAATCTATATCGGCGGCTCTCTCTTACACACATAGCATGAAACTCGCTACGGGAACTAGGAGTCAGACAGCAAAGCTAACAATTAAACACTCACCTACTAACATCTTTAATCTCAGCGATAACACATCTAGACAAAATCCTATCAGAAGTTTAACACTACAACGCGCAACACACGCCAGGAACTTCAGAAGCCAATAGTACTTACTCTCAAGATTTAGGAACACTACCCGTATGGCATGAAGCGCACCACATCTACAAACCATAGGAGATCACAGCACATCCTAAATCAAAAAGGGGACTAAACAAGAGACACACGATAGATGTGTATAAGATTTTCTCACTTTGTATTATCGAATTATATTTATCGATATTATCACCCTGGAAAAGCAAGCGATTGGCGGCACGATCTAGCAAAGACGAACATTGACAAACTGAGCTTAAGCCCGATCTCAAGGTGAAGATACCATAGTATGGACGACCACTTAATCTTCAAAACCTAGCTGCCGTAGCCAATTTCATGAGGCACGAGTAGAATGCACTCAAGGACAAAGTAGAAACGTGATTAAAAATAAGAAAAAAAAAAACACGTTCTATATAACTCCTCAACCATGGTTATGGACAAGAGGAGTTTGACAGATGAATCATCTAGATGGAAACTAGTACACACGCTCTACATTAGGAGGACGGAGGAAATACTGCGGTTACCCAACGATCACTTAGAGACATACGCGGGAGAAATTGATATTCAACAGCTACATGGTCATGACAAACCTAACACTATTACATCCACCCTGGAATCGGAAAAAAGATATATCATAAGCTTAAGCGGTATTGTACAATGGCCTGAAATAAAAGCAAGCATCGCCACCACAATAACCTCATATGGAAATGAAAAAAAAAAATAGCCATAAGATTTTATACAATACACAAGAACAACGAGCGCGCGAGTACAGCGCGAGGCGGTGGGGCGAGAGTGATTTGTAATCATGATCATGCAAAATCTATCTATCATGGCTTGGGCGCGGGTGATGCGGTGGGGCAGCGCAAACGAGCGGCGAGAGCGCGCGAGTTCATGTTGATGGAATCTCCGTGGAAGAAAGTTGATAACGTTTTCTTAGCAAACGGGGGAAGCTGAACCCTAGAAGATTGTCCTTGTTAAGGTTTCAACTGAAAGTAAGGACAACCATTACTCGTCCTAATCACCATTGAACCCCTGAACCAACCTAAATGCAAAGATCCATGATTACCTTTCACGTTTCAAGCCTGAAGACAAATGCTTATTCCGAGTCGCGAGAACACACTTTGCTCTTCCTTTGATGAAACCCAAACGATAACACCAACTTCATTTCATTAAGGAACCGATTGAGATTATGGACAGAGAGGTCAGGACATTGAAAGAAAGTTGTATTTTGAACATTAAGGTCAGATGAAATTCCAGGCAGGGTCCTGAATTCCCCAAGGAACGAGAAGATCAGTTTTGAAGGAGATACTCGCACCTATATCCCGCCAATTTGAAATCTAATGCTACGTCTTAAGCTTTGAGGACAAAGCTCTTTTAACGGGGAAAGGATGTGATAACCCGTAAATTTCCGATCAATATTTTAGCCGTTTCTGTTTGATAATTTGAATTTTTTGATGTTCGTTTTTTTAATTTATTTTAAACGGTAACCGTGGAAGTTTGTAGTTCACTTATTTACTGAAAATCATTACCTGAAGAGATTCGTGCATCCAATCATCGTAGTCTTTCGTCAGTGGACGCGTTTTTATGTTTTTAATTGATATTTAAAATTTTAGTAATTTTCATGAAGTCGTTATTCATTTTTGTTATTCGCGTGTTCCGATTATAGTTAATAACTTATACTTGCGCATGGAACCCTTGAAATTAAATCAAATGAGAGCACTACTTCCCTAGAATAGTGGAGAACAAATTGGTCCCCCCTTGGCTTGTTTCCTACCGAATACACACACACACACATACACACTTGGGATACCATTTTGAATTTGAAAACCATAGAGAACATATTTACCCAACACATGGATGGATACTTGGTCCTACTCACTCTCATTGGAGGATCAAATTGGTCCCCTCTTTGCTTCTTGTCTCTATGCCGAACACACACACTCACATGCACACATATTGTGTGATTTTGAATCTTTGCCTACAAGTTAAGCTTGTCTTATAACTTTCATTCATTCATTTCAAATCCTCTCACTAGAAAAACACACACTCATTCTTTCTTTCTCTCTTCTTGTTCGAACCAACATAAACACACACACAATTCTTACTTTTCAATCTTTGATCAAAACCATTTGAAGATATATTGTTCGAGGTTGATTCTTATTATATCCGAGTAATTTATAAACAACGTTTGGGTTGTTTTAGTCTTAATCATCCTCAAATCCTTCATATTCTTGTAAGTTATCAAATCCTCATAAATCTTGTACTTTTATGTTCATCTTTATACATATATACTAGATGTACAAACGGATTATAAAAGTTTACATTTTTAAACTACGTAAACCTTAAAAAGGTTACTTTATGTTTCGAAAATAAGTAAAGTAAATATAAGGAAATCATAGTTTTGTGATCGTGGTTATTTTCGTATAATGAAAATGATAACTTTATGCTTATTTTTTTGGGGGGTATTTCGGCTTATTTAAATAAGCTTATTGGTAGAAAAGCTTATTTGACTTATTCGAGCTTAATTGGGCTCATGTTTGGTTCGACCCAATAAGGGTAACCACAAGGAAATGTTGTTCAAACTTATTTGACTTGGCTTATATTTTATTCGGCTTATTTCTTGCTTATTTTGAAAGGACAAAACATTTAGCTTATTTGGATTAATAAATAAGCCCAAATAAGGCTTCATGGGCTTATAAGCCGCGTCCCACATAAGAAGCTACGAACCACGAGCTTAATCAATAAGCTTTGGGTTCGGCTTATATTGTTTTGGCTTATCAAGAGCTTATGATAGCTTATTGATGGACCAAAGACTTATTTGATACCTTTTTGCATATCAGACTAGTTATAAAGGATTTTGATTTATTGAACTTGTGAAATGTAAATTGAAAATGAGTTTTGGTTAAAGTCTACGACTTTGGAAAAACGTGTAAACACGAACGGGTCATGCCGAAATTTTGTAAAAATTATATACTTAGAATAAATTGTGAAAATATATTCTATAAAACTTTTTCGAAAAACATATTATTTATAAATGATAAATTTATAATATACATACTTAACTTATATAAATAAATTAAAATACCTATTTACGTTTTCTACTTACGTATTTAATTTAATAACCGACAGTTAAGCGTACTCGTGTAAGGGAAGCACTAGCATGGATGACCTGTCAGGAAATGGATAAATTAAAGATATTAAAGCATCATTATCAAAAGGTTTTAAATCAATATTTGGGTTTATTAGGTAAAGAGCCGAACAATACAATAAATATGTATATATATTATGTAAATATAAATATATAGTTTTATATATTTAATATTACTGTATACCAACAACCACATTACGATCACTAACGTTTTATTAACAAAGTAAGTAATATTTAAAAGTAAACTAATTTTTTTTAGGAACTTTGATGCATCATCCGCATTTTTCCATCATTCTGATTCTAAGACGAAACATATATCCTCTTAGGTCGCATCCGTGTACCGTCGTTCATTTCTGTGTTATCATATTTCGAGACGTTTACTCTTTCATTTCACCAACTCGAGGTGAGTTCATAGCCCCACTTTTACTCGTTTTGAATAAATGTGTTATAACTTGGGGTGAGAAACATTGCTTGATTTTTAAACTAGACACAAGTACTATACATGAGATTTCCCTGTTTACGTGTTGCCTAAGTAGCGTTAGACCACTATTGCCCGAATCATCATGAACCGTTAATTACTGTAACCGTCCTTTAATTAAGTGAGGGCGAATGAATAAATAGATCTATTAGGACTAATTATCCCTATCCGGGTAAGAAGCACTTACTAGTTCAGTTGCTAAGAACAAACGGATATATGTTCGATGTCAAAACTAGTTAGTGGTCTTTGGTCGGACACTTGATAGAAAGCCTTATATAGGACTTGTACATGCTATCTTTCAGTATTAGCTTCAGTGTCATGAGCTTAGTGTAACGTAAATACCTTTTTATGTGAAGTTGTATCTGTTATAACTGCCGCATACGTTTTGATATACTTGTGGTCCACACTAAGTACGTTTGAACTAAACCTATGAATTCACCAACTTTATGTTGACGTTTTAAGCATGTTTTTCAGGTGCTTAGCTTTGGACTTCTCTGATGTGCTATGTGGAGTCTACGTGCAATATGATATCATCTTTCAAGACTTTATTATCATTCATACTCGTTGTCTTTTGAAAACTTAATTATGCTTCCGCAACATTTTAAATTTCATTTCAAATCGTGTAAGACTTATCCATTTTTAATAAATACAACGAGTTATGATTTTCAAAACGTCCATTAGTGGTCGTTCTTTGTACTTTGTGTGATGTATATTTTGACGTCACGCCCCCGGACACGTATTCCGTCCAGGCCCCGTTTGGGGGTGTGACAACATGCCTTTCCGGCGCTTACATATTCCACTTCGGTTGTGGAGATGGCAAGAGCGGTTTGCTTCTTTGAAAACCAAGATGTTAGGAAACATCCCATAAACGTGCAAACATCACTAGTGCTTTTGCGATCTACGTAATCTCCCGCATGATCCGAATCCGCATACACTATTGTTTCTTTGCCAGATCCCTTAGGATACCATAATCTTAAATGCGTAGTGCCTTTAATGTATCAGAAGATACG
>BQNB010160546.1:3380-14785 GCA_026074375.1 Tanacetum coccineum | reverse complement strand
GCGTTTATGCAAAAAGGTATAGTCAAATTAATTAAGGTTTTTATAAAAACTTAAGGTTTTAATTGTAAATATATAATAAAAAATAAATATTTA
Organism: Tanacetum coccineum; assembly: GCA_026074375.1. Lineage (NCBI taxonomy): Eukaryota > Viridiplantae > Streptophyta > Magnoliopsida > Asterales > Asteraceae > Tanacetum > Tanacetum coccineum. Next base: position 14,692 of record BQNB010160546.1, on the reverse strand, counting down.
TAAATATATATTTTCGGCCGAGTAGGGTAAAAAGAAAAAAAAGAAAAAGAAATAAAGTCATAATCCTAATCTAAAACTAATTGGACTTAAACTACAACTCTTATAGGAGGCTTATAAATATAAATCATAAACCCTTCCCCCCTCACTTAGTTCGACCGGCCATAAGGAGAAGGAAGAGAGAAGACGAAATTTTTTTAGGGTTTCACTTTAAGGTACGATCCGATCTTTTAATTATAGTTTGTTTTTAATTCTAGTAACTTAGTTATGATGGATTAGGGTTTAAATTTAGTTTTATAAATTAGGGTTTGTAATATCCAGAAAGTTTATCATATAATAATGTTAGTTTAATCATTAGATTAATTAAATTAGCGATATGATCATGCGTTAGGGCTTAGATCACTCGAATTAGATGTTTAATTCACTGCAGAAAGTTAGGCAGTTTTGTAACGAGCATAACTCGGTCATAAAAGATCAAATAAATAATTTACAACATACTGGAGATAACCTCAGAGAGTCTACTTTCTAGAAAAGTTGGCCTCATAAGTTTTTATGGTCGGGAAGTGGGTCAAATGGTCATTACAAAATCAGTGTGTAAAACAGTGACGAATTTCAGTTTTGGTTTCTATTTTTCTAAAAATACTTAGACACTGAGTTAGAGGCTCTAAGTCACGTGGAAGTTAGTTCATATATTGTGTGTGATCTCTGAATTTTGGCTAAGGTCATAGTGAGGTCTAGATTGGGTAATTAATGCCATACTTTTAGAAGGTCAGATTCTGGATGAATTTTAAACACTTTCGATTAATGAATTTCTAAGGGGTATTTATAAAAGGGTAGTGACTTTGAGAGAGCTATGAGAGGTTCATAGGACATATATGTAGTATAACGAATTTTGGTTTGAATTATGGGAGTGTTTAAGTAGTGCGTTTAGGGCGCGCAAGTAAGAGTAAAATTCTACTTAAAACCAGAAAGTTTTAGGAGTAGCATTTAAGTATAAATGAAATATGTAAGAATGGGTAAAGGTTTTAAACGATCATAGGACTATGATAGATAGCCTAGGTATCCATCATAGTTAAGGTTACATCATTTTGGGTTGAATACCTAATTGATGGTAGCTAATAATGTGTTTAATTGTTTAGATTGTTCGTGAAATTTTGTGAAGTTTTGTTGGATCTTTTGGAAGCTAAGCATCAGGTGAGTTTCATACTCCCACTTTTAAATGTTTTTACATTGGGATGGAAATGATGCTAAATGTTTTGAATTGTTGTGATTATGTGTTTTTCTTTGATGTGGACATTATGTGATTGCTATATGACTTATTGTTGCATGTTGAATGTGGTTTACTTGCATGTTCTATATTGACATGTCAAATGTTATTGATTTAGGATCGGGGAGTACGCCTACTCAATAATAGTGAATTAGGATTGGAGAGGTACGCCTACCCAGTATTATTGGTCCAGGCCTAAGTATAAGCTCTAGCTGGTAGACTTTTAGGTGCATAAGTGACATATGGGATCGAGGGTAACGTTCCTACCTAGTTGTTGATATGGGATCGGGGGTAACGTTCCTACCCAGTTGTTGAAATGGATCAGGGGTAACGTTCCTACCTAGTATGTGGATTGCATGTTAGCATAAGTTCATATGTTGCATAATGGTCCTATATTGTTTTGATAATCGCAGTAATTGGTTTGAAAGGTTTATTAATGTGAGTCTTAAACCTATGACTCTCACCAACCGTTGTGTTGACGTTTTAAGCATCATTTTCAGGTGAGCATGATGGAAATAAGATTGAAAGAAGTGGCTAGTAAGAGACCATAGGATGTCATGAAGATTTCTATTTCTTGTCTTGAATTTTTGCATTGATTGAATTTGAATAATTGTTGCATGTCTTTCTATTGGCGAGAACTTTCGTTTCATCAATAAAGACGCCTTTTGGATTTTTGGTTAGGTTTTGGGTATTGTTATGACACTATGTGTCTTTGCTTTACTTTAGCTTTCATTTTAGTATTCTCTATAGAGACACCATGTGTTGTAATGATATCCATTCTTGTTTACGCCTCGCGTTTCCGCCTTGGCGGGGTGTGACAACATGTGCCTCACATCCTCAGACCTTTAAGTAAGATAAGTTAGGAACTTTTCCATGCCATAGTTCATACGGAGTCTTGTCTACCTTCTTGGTTGGAACCATATTGAGAATGCGTGCAACAGACTCTAGAGCATAATCCCAAAAGGATAAAGATAAAGTTGTAAGACTCATCATTGATCGAACCATATTTAACAAGGTACGATTACGCCTCTCGGACACACCATTATGTTGTGGTGTGTAAGGAGGTGTAAGTTGTTGAACAATTCCATAAGCCTTTAGATAGTCTTTAAATTCTTGACTAATATATTCACCACCACGATCTGATCGTATGGCATTAATAGTCTTTCCGAGTTGATTTTCAACTTCATTCTTGAATAACTTAATGTTTCAAAGACTTATTGTTTATGACTTAAGTAAATAAACATTAATCATAAGACTATAATCGTCAGTAAAGGTAATGAAGTAACTAGCACCTTTTTTTGAACATGTTAAGTGGACACAAACATCAGTATGAATTTAATCCAAGTACATCTTTAACTTTCTTAGTTATATGTGGAAAAAGGTTTTTCTTGTCATCTTACTAGATATACTAGTATGCATTGATCATCAGGTTCATTATCCGTAGTTTGAATGTCCTTCATGTTGAACTTTTCAATAGTTTCTTGTTTTATATGTGAAGACGACATGCCCAAAGATATGAAGAATCCAAATTTAGGTTTGGTTTCTCTTATTGCTAATAGAATACATTGAATTAACGATTGGTAAAGTAGAATCACGCATATCAATTTCATAAATACCATTAACAGTAATAGCATTAAAATAAATCATATTATTCATTGAAACTGATAATCCGAAATCCGTAAAACATTGGGTAAAACCCTTATTAACCAAACGAGAAACTGAAACAACACCCCTAGTAATAGAAGGTGCATAATGACAATTGTCTAAAACAATAATTAAAAAATTTAGTAAAACTACGTCAAAACTTCCAATAGCTTCCACTTCCGCGCGCACACTATTGCCCACGTACAAGTAGAGACTACCACGCTTTAGCTTCTTTACTCCTCTAAGTCCATGTTTTGTGTTACAAATGTGAGTACCACAACCAGTGTCATATACCTAGGAATTTTTAGGAAATGCCAAATAAATTCTAATAGTTATAAATTCTAAAGAAGTGGGATGCAACCATTTTGACCTCCAGTTTCTTCTTTTTTATCCACACTCAGCAAGATACAAAGGACATTTCCTTTTCCAATGTCCTTCCTCTTTGTAGTGGTGGTCATTTTACATCTTTTTTTTTTTTTTTTTTTTTGCCGGACGCTCTTTTTGTAAGGTTTGAGGCTTTTTAGTTTAGTAGGATAAGAATTTTTAAGACCCTTACTCTTTCTCTTTCCCTTTAGCCTTAACCTTGCAGTTTTATTCTTTTGGGGATCTACTAACTTTGAATCGCCATCACAAGTGGTGTAGAGGACGACCAACAATTTGCTGCTTGTTCTCCTTATTGCTTTTCTCAAATTCGAAAAGCAAATGAATGCACTTCACTTATTGTTTTTCATTGATTACATATTGTAAATTTTGGCACAAAAGCTTGAAATTCATTTTAAAAGTGAATTCAAGATAAAACTGATTGACACTTTAATAAGGATAAGCATGTTGAGTGTAAGCCAATTGATCCAGTATAGCTTTCTTCAATAGGCCATGCTCGCCTAACGGATTGTCCTTCAGCCTGCTTACATGATGAAACATGTTCACCAACCTCTTGGAGTTCAACACCCGGAAGGTTTTTCATACATCTTTTGGAGCTGAGTATTTCATCTCTTGGAGGTGTTATTTGTTTCAAAAATTGTGGTTAGAGGTTTGGAGACATGGTTCAAGCTTCAAACAAGCAACTTTATTGTGACGATCAAAATGTGCATTTATCCAGCAGAGCTTGATTATCAGCACTTGCGACAGGTGCAGGTGGCAAGGGTGTTTCAAAAACATCATAAAATTTTTTAGTACGCACAACAAGTTTGAGCGCACGCAACCACTCATTAAAATTTGGTCCTGTAAGTTGATGCTTCTTAAGCATTGACCTGAAAGCCGAACTGTTTGTTTTGGTTTGGGCATTGTTGAGTGCCATTATCAAATAAACAAAAGTTCACTTACGTAATTTCCTATAATACTTTCTTTAAAGAAAATTAAATACCATGCTTATTAAATTAATGCTTAATTTTCGATAAAGCTAGGGATCCACTTGACATAAACCACCACCGCATCAGTTGGAATGCTTGTGATGATTATTATTCAAAGGGGTAATTAACATTTTATAATTGCATTAATTACAACTCCTACATTATGGGACTCTGCACTTTATGTACATTCACAGTGTGAACATTCAAACGTGAATAAGTGAGCATGTTTTATCCTTAATTGCCGAGAGTTAAGGTTTCACCCTATCTTACTTTGATTAGTCGGTCTAACAAAAACTGTGATTATATAGCACTTAACGTCTCACTAATAAGTGTATTATATCATCTTGGGTTACAAAACCATGAATAGGTCTCACTAATCATGGAAGAGTAAGTGCAAGTGTTTTTCTAGTTGGATGGCAAAAAGACTTGGTTTTAAAGGGTATAGATTTTTTTATCGTGTCAAACCATGTACAAAGAGCATGCAACATCTTTGTATCATGAATTTTATAAAACTATAATTTATAAAAACACATTATGGACTATAAATTTCTAGTCTAATCATGGAAGATTTTATATCGGATGTAAGCCGAATCCACTTTTGACCTTTTTGATTATATATTCCATAATAAATTAATTTCGATAAATATTAGTTCAGTTTAATTTGTTTTTCGAAAAAACCCTTTTGCTTTGTGTACAATACATAACAATTTATAAAAAAGCAAACAACATAAACATAAACACTTAAAACCTTATATCTGATTAAACAACAATTAATCACATACCACATGCATTAACCTATGTGATAACCTAAAATCTATGGATTTAAAGTAAAAAACGCATAGCATAAACTGTCAAACCAATTTTAATTTTATTCAGGTCACGTCAGAGTGCAGCTAGAGTCTTCTCGAGCCTTAGCTCAAAACTACAAAGTTGTAGATCTACAAGTCGTGGACCACCCACAAAAATTTCAAATTTTTTCGATATCGGATGAATTTATTATGAATTTTTTTTTACTAACAGGTGTCATAACACTTACGAAAAACGTAAAATTCAACTAATACACATCAAGATCCGATTTTTATCATCAATTATGCATGTTTAACACTTAACAATTATTATACATTCATATATCATATATCACATGTCATCATCCATGGTAAACTTGCAAGATTCACCATGGATCTCATCAAATTAACATTTAATAAAGCGAGAAGATTCATATTAACAATTAATACATACCGATTATTAACAATTAATCTACGATATCCATCAAATAAAAATTGCATACATCTTAGGGTTTTGTCTAATTAATTTTATTAACCCTAATTAGGGTTTATGAACACAAGATCATCAAATAAAAATTAAGACAACATCAAAACCTAGCAATTTTTAACGTTCTTGATAACAATTATGTAATTTATAGATCTATATGACCGGCTCTTGACGCCACTGCTGGAATTAGTAGACATTAAGATCATATTAACTATTAATAAATACGAGCACGCAGCGGAAGACTAGCACAGATCATTCACATAGTCATATAAATTAACATAATAATAATAAAAGAAAAGTGTACCTTTTAGCAAATCTTAAATTAATAAATCAAGAACAATATAAGATCAAAGTATGATCTCTCTTTGGAGTCTACACACGTTTGTTAGCGATTCAATTAGAATGCTAGTTCTTTTATAAACAATAAGCAAAACAACTTACTTTAAGTTGATTAATCAAATCGGTTTTCCTACTTGGTTGGGTGTAGTCGATTGACTCAACACGAGAGAAGGAGAAGAGAAAAGAAGTTTTGCTTTTAGGGTTTCACCTAAAGATATATCAAAACAATGAGTCTTGATTTGTTTATATAGGCATAAGGAATTTGTTATAAGGAAACAAATTCCCACCTCCTCTTGTTGAGGTATAACCGGCCCCAAACACAAGCCCATAACCCAAAATAAAACTTCCCTTTTTTCATTATTTAACATTAAGTCCTTTATGTTAACATTTAACGACCATTAAATAAATTCCGTTAAGTAACTAATTAATTAATTAACGATCGTTATCTTATTATTTACACAATTAATATAAATTACTTAATTATATTTATTGAATCCAAACGCTATCGTGTGCGTCTCCAAAGGCCCGAGTCGCATTCCGGACATATATTATTTATGTGTACATTCTTTCAGTTCATGTGACGTTTGTGGTACTATATGTGACGCGAACACTGAAGTATACAATTGCAATATATGTAAGTACAATGTGCATGTCGAATGTGCTAATTTGCCAGGAAGAGTTAAGCGCGAAGATCATGAACATGAACTTGCATTACTTCATTCGAATACATTCCTCTCAGTTACATGTGATGTTTGTAGAGGTGCGATCGCAAAAGGAAACTCTATGTATCTATGCATGCCTTGTGATTATGGTATACACATAAAGTGTTTAACCGCTAAGGTGTTCGAGAAAGCCCCGATGAATGCGATGTCAGAAATGTTAGATTTACAGCATCATATGAAAATCCACCAAATGACTATGGATACCATATATTATGGCAACTTGGGGTACGTTCCACCGCCTAAACGTTGCTATCAACACTCTAATCACTACAAGAAAAAAGGGCTTTAATGACGAATGAAAAATCGTCACTAATAGTAGAAAATTCGTAACTAAACCATCTTAATGACGAAAATCAACGCCGTCACTTGTCGTCACAATAGCTCCATCATATTTTTTTTTGTGATAAATTGAATTTGACACTAAATAAGTGACGAACTAAAGTCGTCACTTAAGGGTGTGTGACAACCCATTTCTTTACTTGATTTCATCACTAAAGTGGCTAAAATCGTCACTATTTGAGAGATGAAATACGTACGAATAGAAGGCGTCACTTTTGGGTGAACCTAACGAGAACTAACGAACTTAACTATCGCAAATTGTGACGAACATACGTCGTCACTTTCCCTAATCCCTATATTTGCTGCAATTTTTTCAATATGCGTATATTGTAGATCGAAAAGACAGAAACGGTATAAAAGATATAAATGTCCATATTCATCAATGATAAGAAATTACTTGATCCATACGTCCAACAATTATTCAATTTATAGCATATGTTTTCAACAAGGTATAAAGATATAATCAAGCATGTAAGAGAATCCTCAAGTGATAATCTATATCATGCATTTAAACTTCCAACTAAAAATAAAAATAAACATGAGCTTCATCCAAACTTCTACAGGCCATCATCTTGAGCTTCATCCAAACTTCTACAGGCCATCATCTTGAGCTTCATCATAATCTTCATAATCTTTGTTATCATAATCCTCCTATATAAAATAATAATTTCAAAGCACATGATTTATATTATCCCAGAAATCTGAAAGATAGACACTTACATCATCTTATAGTTAGCTATGTATACCAAAGTAAAAGGGGAAACACTTTTTCTGTAGAAGGAGGAAAAGTTACTCTGAAGCGTGGAAGGAGAAGAAATTAAGGGAGGAGGAAGAGAGGAGGAAGAAGAAATCTAATGGTGAACCAGAAGAGACACTACCACTACGGCAGCCTCGTTGGTCTGAGGAACCAGAAGAGACACTACCACCATGTGTAGAAGTAAAGGGGTGAAACCGCACAAGTATGTAATCAGAACAGACTATCGTAACATGACCCGCGAAGAAGTCAAGCTGGACATGTTATTTAGAAAGGTTTACAAGAAGAAAGAAGCAGTAGCAGCAGAAGCAACCGCAACATCTACTATTACTTCTTGAACCTTATTAACTAGTACTACTACTACTCTGGTCTTTTAATTTAATCCTTGTCACCTATCTATATGTACGTATGTTGTGTATGGCTTAATGAATGAATTATCATATTACTAGCCTTTTTCATCTTGTTGTTGTTTATTTTGCACCCCCTGTCTTGTATTTATATCCTGCTGGTTTGTTTGATGATAGGTTAAGATAAAACACTTTTTCTGTATTTTCCGTGTATGATAAAACATAAAATAGGTTCTATAATCGAGTGGTAAGTGGAGACATCTGCTTCTACTTCTGATGGATGTTGTCAGAGTCTAAGACAGACTAACACCTATAATTAACTATAGTGAACGAAAACTTTCATATTGCTATTTAAACATTCTCATAGGAGTAAAACTAAATTTACATGTTTTCGGCTTGGACTTGAGATTTGAGAAGAGTCTTATATCTAAAAAAGGAAAACAAATACTAAAAAACGCTCTAACCTTCCCACATATTTTCTTCTTTAGTGGGTAGTGATGATTGACCTATTGAGTGAACTAGATGCCATTTCTTTTGGATAACAAGGAAGGAATATCTTAAATTCATATATAAGGTTTTAGAATATCATTCTTTAGGGCACATCTTAAATCCTTACAGTTGATAACTTAAAAGAATTGACCTCAGAAATGATAAAACAAAAAGCCAGATGATATGAACTTACATGTTCTGGAGATTGCCATGCAGTGAAGTGCTTTAATAGATAATCCACTTTTTTTGTAAGGCTGACATGCTCTTTTTGTAGTTTGAGATGGTTTTCCTTTAATTCCAAATGATCTTTCTCTAACTGCTTTGACTTTTCCTTTTCTGAATTAAGATCCATTCTTAAACTTTCAGTCTCAAAAACATGCTTGGTAGAAGCTGACCGTCCCCTTATATGTCCTGGAATATGACCCGGTTTTTCTATGCAAATCTCAGTCGGTGTACATGAAGAACTAGCTTCCTCATTTTGCAAATCAATCTGCATAATAAAAGAGCAGATCATTATAACAACCTAGGCATTAAGATGACTATAAAGAATTTTATGCCAAAGATGCAACAATAGAGAAAATACCCAAATCTTATTGGCCTTATCATTGATCATTGCTTTCTATTTCTTTGAATAGTGAGCTATCTTGTACCCTCCAATCGCCGTTACTTCTTTTCCTCGTTTCCTTTTCTGTTTCAAATGATAGTCAACAATTATAACCAAAGCAAATATTACCTTTTTAAATTGCACTAGTATTTCTACATCCTTAATTTGTAACTAACTTCGTGGATTCTCCTTGCAACTGACTTCGTGCCAACGGTAGGTGGGACCTCATTACAAGCTCTGTTATGCTTATTTGTAGCGCTTATTTTCTGCGAGATTAAAAGTAGAAGAATGGGTTATTGAATTTAATATGTCAACATTAACATATTACTACATAAACAAGTCCAAATATCAAAGGAGGAATCTGAAATAACAGCAAATACAGTAGATATGAGATTGTATCAAATATAAGCATGCAAAATGGTTGACCAACTCTAAGCACATCATGTCAAACATTTGAGTAACTGATTTACTACTTCGCCAATGGTCAAACTGTAAGACTTGATCTCATTCTAATATTATGTCATCTTTTCTTTTGTTTCAGACCATACCTTTTCTAGTTGGATGTCCAGCAGATAAGGATATGTTGAGGAATCAGTAACAAGTATACCGACTTATACACTTCTAATCTATCTTTTTTGTAAAGGCTTATAAGATGAATAAGTATGTCTGTAGCCACAACTGATTTACAAGTGACTTCACTTCCAATCCATTTTTCGGGTGGACCTGAGATCTTTGCTTCATAGGGTAAATGGATCAAAAGATGAGTCATAATGTCGAAGAACGAAGGAGGAAACATCCTTTCCAGTTTACACAAAATGACAATAATTTTCTCTTCTAGTTTCTCAAGGATATCTAGGTGCATAGTCCGTGAGCATATTATCCTGATAAACTCACTTAGTTCATATATCACGAGCCGAACCTCCTTTGTTAAGGAACCCCTAATTAATAAAGGTAAAACTCGTTGAATGAAAACATGAAAGTCATGACTTTTCATCCGTGACATTTGAAGTTCTCCATTTTTTACGCACCTAGATATATTTGAGGCAAGTCCATCCGGGAATTTGAGTGACATGAGCAAGTTTGATATCTTGTGTTTCTCGTCCTTTGTCAAATGGTAGCAAGCCATAGGAATTACGACTGATTCACCTCGTCGTTGTAGATGTAAGCTTTTCTTCAACCCTCGGTCCATTAGATCTTGACGAGATTTCCATGTGTCTTTAGTCTTGCCCTTTATGTTGAATAATGTCCCCGTTAGACTTTCTGTCACATTCTTAACGACATGCATGATATCGATGTTGTGTCTCACTTTTAGTTTAGACCAATACGGAAGATTAAAGAACACACTTTTCTTATTCCATCCTTTTGTTCCTTCTAAATACTTACGCTTCTTTTTGTTAACCATGGAATGCAAGACACCAATGGAACGTTCAATATCATGCAAAACTTCATCTCCAGATTTAGGTGCAATCGGAGCCCGATTATCAACTAACCCGTCAAAATTTGTTTTATCCTTTCGCCATTTATGTGACAATGGTAAAAATCTTCGATGTCCCGTGTAACATACCTTTCTACCCCATTTCAAATAATGAGATGAAGTTTCATCCATACACGTTGGACAAGCATTGTAACCCTTGACGCTCCAACCAGAAAGCATACCATACGCCAGAAAATCATTTATCGTCCACAACAACGCCGCACGCAATGTAAAATCCTCTTTTCTTAGTGCATCATAAGCATTGACACCCGCCCACAAATCCTTAAGTTCATCAATTAGAGGTTCCAAATAAACATCAATATTAACAGGTGTCTTAGGACCCGGAATCAACATTGACATGAACATGTATGGGTCCTTCATGCATTTCCACGGAGGTAAGTTGTATGGAACAATAAAGACGGGCCATATGCTATATGGATTGCTTAGGTTACCAAACGGATTGAATCCGTCTGTTGCCAAACCTAAACGTATATTACGTGGATCACGAGCAAATGGAGGATCGATTTTGTCAAGGTGTTTCCAAACCTCGGTGTCCGCAGGATGTCTAGCTATATTATCATCATGAACTCGTTTCTCCATATGCCACCTCATATCAGACGCAACTTGAAAGGTTTCGATAAACTGAATGGATCTTTGCAGCCTATAAAGGATGATAGCCAGGATGTATAAATACAAATGACTATGTAGAAACAAT
>BQNB010160545.1:0-14785 GCA_026074375.1 Tanacetum coccineum | reverse complement strand
CCCTCGCAATAGGAACAATAGGGAAGTGCATCTAGATTATCTCAAGCACCTTAAGGAAAGTGTGTAAACCCTTCGCGAGATCGTAGAGGAAGCTAAGGTTGAAAGACCATTAGATAGATCACTTGCATTTGCTTGCTGTTACACTAAACACTCTCAGGAACTGTTAGAATATGTGATTGGCACTTGTCCGAAAGACTTCAATAAACGAGATAAAAACCATGCTGCTACCCTCTTAACTAGAAAAAAGCAAATTACTTTTGAGGACCAATGTGAAACATTAAATAGTAACACACACAAACATGTAGAGCAACTGAACATTCAAAAGACTAATGTCCCTGTGCCTCCTTCTACAAGAGTAAACAGTTGCACTAATGCTAGCGGATCACAGCCTAGGAGCAATACCAAGCAAAATAGGATCTTGCCGGCTAAGAGTGTCAACAAGAAGAAAGTAGAAGAACACCCTAGGACCAATAAGTCTAGTTTGAAAACCATGAATCGTATTGATTCTAGTATTAGCTCTAAGCGTACTGTAATTAATTTGAATTCTCATTCTGTTTGCAAGACATGTAACAAATGCTTAATTTCTGCAAATCATGATATGTGTGTGGTTAATTATTTGCACTCTGTGAATGCATCCCCCTCTGTTAAAAATGTTGTGCGTAAAGTTAAGCAAGTTTGGAAACCTAAGCAAGTCAAGCAAGTCTGGAAACCAACAGGCAAAATACTTACCAATGTAGGTTATCAATGGATGCCCACGGGAAGGACATTCACTTTAGGAGAATAGTATCCTTTAACTAGGCTCACTAAATCCAAAGTTGTGCCTGCTAAGAAAATGGAACATGTTAGTACTAGTAAAACTTTAATAACTAGGAAATTAAGTAACACATTTCAGAAACCATTAACTAGATACCAACGTAAAAACCAACTGTACCAGGCAGTTCCCGGTAGCATTCCCACTCCACCTGAGAATAAGGCAATTGCTTATACTAACCAACTGGAACCCAACCAGAATTGGGGATCTAACTTTCCAAACTTTCCATCTTCGTCTGTTTTCAAATGCAGGTCGTATAAATTGTCCTTTGGTATTTGGATTCAGGCTGCTCAAAACATATGACGGGGGATCGCTCACGGCTCAAGAATTTTATGAAAAAGTTCATCGGGACAGTTAGATTCGGGAATGACCACTTTGATGCCATCATGGGTTATGGAGATTACGTGATTGGTGACAGTGTGATCTCTAGGGTATACTATGTTGAAGGACTGGGACATAATCAATTTTTTGTCTGATAATTTTATGACTCTGATCTCGAAGTAGCATTCAGGAAGCACTCATGTTATGTTCACAATACTGATGGTGTTGAATTAATCAAAGGTTCTCGTGGTTCTAATTTGTACACTATCTCGGTTGAAGACATGATGATGTCCTCCCCAATCTGTTTGTTGTCCAAAGCCTCCAAGAACAAATCATGATTATGGCATCGACGGTTGACCACTTGAACTTCGATACCATCAATGACCTTGCCAAAAAAGATTTAGTAAAAGGTTTACCTAGATTGAAGTTTGAGAAAGATCATCTTTGCTCCGCATGTCAACTAGGGAAGAGCAAAAAGCATACCCATACACCCAAAGCTGAAAACACCAACTTGGAAGTTCTTAATACCCTTCATATGGATTTATGTGGACCTATGTGAGTGTAAAGAATTAATGGGAAGAAATACATCGTAGTCATCGTAGATAACTATTTGAGGTTTACTTGGGTTAAGTTTTTGAGATCGAAAGATGAAACCCAGAGGTCGTTATCAAATTTTTGAAGCAAATACAAATCGGTCTCAATAAAATTATCAGATACATTCGTACTGATAATGGCACAAAATTTGTTAATCAAGTTCTGACTGAATATTATGATCGTGTCGGCATTTTTCACCAAAAATCAGTTCCCAAGACTCCACAACAGAATGGCGTTGTCGAAAGACGGAACCGTACTCTTGTGGAGGCTGCTAGGACAATGCTGATATTTTCCAAGGCTCCGATGTTTCTATGGGCAGAAGCTGTTGCTACCGCTTGTTACACCCAAAATCGATCCCTCATTCACACTCGTCATAACAAAACCCCATATGAGCTGGTGCATGATAAGAAGCCTGATCTTACCTTTTTCCGAGTCTTTGGTGCTCTTTGTTACCCTACTAATGACAGCGAGGATCTTGGAAAATTACAACCAACAGCTGATATTAGAATTTTCGTTGGTTATGCACCAAGCAGGAAGGGTTATAGAATCTACAACAAAAGAACCCGACGAATTATGGAAACTATTCACGTTCAATTCGATGAGCTGTCTGAGCCAATGGCTCCTGTGCAACTCAGTACAGGACCCGCACCTACTTTTCTGACGCCTGGACAGATAAGTTCAGGGCTCGTACCCAATCCGGTTCCTGCAGCACCTTATGTACCCCCCACAAATAAAGAACTGGAGATTTTATTCCAACCAATGTTCGATGAATACCTGGAACCTCCTCGTGTTGAAAGACCGGTTTCCCCTGCTCCAGCAGTTCCAGTCCCAGTCAACTCAGCCGGTACACCTTCATCTACTACCATTGATCAAGATGCACCTTCTCCAAGTCATTCACCGTCATCTTCGGCATTACAATCTCCATGTTCACATCAAGGTATTGCTGTTGGATCTACTATCATTGAAGACAATCCGTTTGCTCCTGTTGACAACAATCCCTTCGTAAACGTGTTTGCTCCGGAACCTAGTTCTGAAGCATCATCATCTGGGGATGTCAGTTCAGCGGACTCAACTCATGTATGTCAACCACATCATCATCTCGGGAAATAGAGCAAGGATCACCCGCTTGATAATGTCATTGGCAATCCCTCTAGACCGGTATCCACCAGAAAACAACTTGCAACCGATGCCTTGTGGTGCTTGTATAACTCTGTACTATCAAAAGTCGAACCGAAGAACTTCAAATCTGCCATAACTGAAGACTGCTGGTTTCAAGCCATGCAAGATGAGATTCACGAATTTGATCGACTTCAAGTATGGGAATTAGTACCTCAACCAGACTGTGTCATGATTATTGCTCTCAAGTGGATTTACAAAGTTAAGCTTGATGAGTACGGTGATGTTCTAAAAAACAAGGCAAGGTTGGTGGCCAAGGGATATCGACAAGAGGAGGGAATTGATTTCGAGGAATCCTTTGCACCAGTTGCACGCATCGAGGCTATAAGAATCTTCATCGCCAATGCCGCTAGTAAAAACATGATCATCTATCAAATGGATGTCAAGACAACATTCCTTAATGGCGAGTTGAAGGAAGAAGTCTATGTTAGTCAACCAGAGGGTTTCGTTGATCCAGACCATCTGACACATGTTTATCGTCTGAAGAAGGCTCTGTATGGTTTAAAGCAGGCTCCTCGGGCGTGGTATGACACCTTGTCACGGTTTCTTCTAGACAACAAGTTTTCTAAGGGTGCAGTTGACCCGACATTATTCACTCAGAAAACAGGCAAACATATTCTTCTTGTTCAAATATATGTAGATGATATCATATTTGCCTCGACCGACCCTAAAGCATGTGACATACATTCTAATTAGATGAGTTCTAATTCACAAATGCCATGATGGGAACAAAAGTATTTTTTCTAGATTACAGTCTCTCAAAATCCCGAGGCATTTTTATTAATCAATCCAGAATTTGCCTACGAAATATTAATGAAAAATTTGGGATGGATATCGTGGTGACCCTTTTGATACACCATTCTGTTGATCAACTTAAACAGGATGAGGACCCCTAGATTCCAGTTGGCAGACTCGATTTCCATTCCTAGTTGACTAGACTCGATTTCGTAGTATGGTTGGCTCCCTAATGTACCTCACTGCCAGCAGACCTAACATGGTATTCGTTGTATGCATGTGTGCTAGGTATTAGGCATCGCCTACCAAAAAGCACCTTGAAGCACTTAAGCGGGTCTTTCGGTATCTTAGAAGAACCATTAATTAGGGACTTTGGTATCCGAAAGACACCGCAATGACACTAACGGCCTATGCAGATGCAGACCATGCAGGTTGTCGGATACACAAAGAAGTACATCTGGAAGTGCTTAATTCCTTGGAGATAAATTAGTCAACTGGTCATCAAAGAAACAGAAGAGCACTGCGATCTCAACCATAGAGGCTGAATACATTGCCATGTCTGGATGCTGTGCTCAGATACTTTGGATGAGGTCACAGCTGACAGACTATGGTTTTGCCTTCAATAAGATTCCCCTGTATTGTGACAACCGCAGTGCTATTGCTCTATGCTGCAACAATGTCCAGCACTCCAGGTCCAAGCACATTGACATCCGACACCATTTCATTAGAGAGCAGGTTGAAAAGGGCGTGGTTGAATTGTACTTCGTGATGACGGATTATCAGCTTGCGGACATATTCACCAAGGCATTACCAAGAGAGCGGTTCGAATTTCTACTCCCGCGACTTGGTATGAAGAGTATGACTCCGAAAACCCTTAAACGTCTTCAGGAAGGAGAAGAGGAGTAAAGGATGGTCTTCATATATCCTATGTATATTTGTATATAACTAACCACAAAAACAAAATACAAAAATATAAAACCTATAAAAACCATAAAAAAATTAGAAAAATTGAAAATACCAAAAATATTTTTCAAGACATGTCTTCTGAAAATCGATAACATTTACGGACCTAGAAATGTCATTCAATAATGACACGGGTCTTTAAATGAAGTTCGAGCAGAAGTTCAAACAGTTTTAAAACATGTCTTCATGGCTTGTAGTTATTTCAGACTGCAACCCGCTTTTCAATCTGAGGAAAGCATGTCGCCAAAAAGACAGCTGTCCTGACAACGGGTAATTAATTTTTCCCGGGCATGGATAGTCAAAATTATGTTTTTCAGATAGTGTAAAATTTGATCTTCTAATAGCTTTTCTATTTATCATAGTATCTGATATAAAACCTGATTCATCTTCATTATTACAGTTAATATAAACATCTTCTTCTTTAAACATTGGTAAATCTGTCATTTTGTTTATTAATAAACGATTCGAGTTTAAAGTTATAAGTTATACCTTTATTCCTGATGACTGATTAACTGATTCTATAGTATTTCAACTTCTTTTTCTTGATTATTCATAGCTCCAATGATCGTTGACACAACTCTTCTAATTGTTAACGTAGCTTTGTTGATCATGGACGCAACTCTGATACCAGGATTTTTACGCGGAAATGCAGCTCTGATACCAAGATTTTTACGCGAAAATGCAGCTCTGATACCAGGATTTTTACGCAGAAATGCAGCTTTGATACCAGGATTTTTTGGCGTCCCATTTGTATGTTAACGTCACATTTAATTTTTCCTTTAGCTAAATAGAAAAGCTATTAGAATATCAAATTTTGCACTATCTGAAAAACATAGTTTTGATTATTCGAGAACGCTTAGAGATTTATTTTCACGAAAAAATATAATTTATTTCGGAAAAATTATTGGAGAAGAACCAGTTCCTATTGAACAAACTAAATGTGATATTATTATACCAATAATTGATAAACAACAAATAAACGACCGAATTAAAGAAATGAATGAAAAAGATAGAAGTAAAATAACATATATACATAAGTCGACCCCTACAATAGTCCTTTGTAATTTATATTTCCAAAATCCTGTTACATACTTTGAATCGGTTCGTAATTAAAACCTTGTTTCCAATAGATCAATTTTCCATTTTTTAGAGTTCTTAAACACGCAAGTGTTTTTTTCATGAGTACTATTATAGGATGTAATACACCTATTAAATTAGAATTAAGAGACGATAGAATTATTGATAGAGAAGAAAGTATTATTGCTTATGGCAAAGGAAACTTAGCTGAAGGAAACGCTATTTTGAACTCTATCTCCGAGTTTTATTCACCAGCACTACTATTTTAATCCTCGATATTCTATTATTCCTGAAGAACTATTACCACCTAAGAAGCGAATCTGTTCCTCATCTTCTTCCTCAACTACGTTATCTAATTCATCTCAGAATCAAACTTGTAATTTGGTATCACCATCCTTCTCAGTTTATACTTCTACCCCACCTCAAGTATTTGAAATAGGAAAATGTTCAGATAAGATGTATCTGAAACATCATGAGAAACAAGTTGAAGATATTTTGAACTACTTAGATGAACTCTCTCTTCACCGCATTGAGAAAATGGAAGAAGGACATACTAATGGAACGAACTAAAGACCGAACTTAAGAGAATCTGTTCTCAGATTATCAAACTTCAAAGGAAGAAATTAGGGCAAAAAGATAAGATTGCTTTTGCTCACTACAGAATTTCCGATCTTGAACAAATCATTGAGAAAATCCAAGCTCGTCACCAAACAAATCAGGAGGATCTTTTGGATGTCATCTACCGGCTCAGAATCAACAAACTCTTAGAATAGTTATAGCTTTATCCTAGCCATGGGATGTGTGGTATAAATAAAAATGCTTGTCAAATCTTGACTATGTACAGTAAGAAGGCAAGTTATTTATAAAGGCAATCCCGTTTCGTATCTTATTGTTTCCAACTTATCACTCTTTCATCATCATTTCCACTAATTACATCATTATCTCCGTCTTCATGAATCATACCATAACCCCTAAGCACTTAAAATTCAAAAATAAGCATTTCTCTTTAAGCATTTTAGCATCTGCATTCTCTTTATAACTTTTGATGTCATTCTTACTACGGTTATCTTTTTGTTGATAGAATGCCTCCCAAAAGGACGTCAACATCTGAAACACCAGCCATAACTTTAGCTGCCATCCGGCAACTAATTAATGATGGCATTTCCTCAGCTCTGAAAGCACAAGCTGCATCAATGGCAAGTGCTAGTAATCCCAATAAGAACACTGGAATTACACCTCACCACCCGGACACAAGCGGAACTCCTAGTGGAAAGAAAAAGGAATTCAAACGATCACAAAAGAAGTTGAAGTCAGAGGAAAACACCACCACCAACAAACAACTATCCCAAAACAAACAACAATAAACCACTTCCAAAACAACAAAAACAACCATAACAATGATTACCACCCACAGTAGTATATAAGACAACGAAATTGTTTAGGGACTTATCCTGCCAAAGATTTCCATGGAAACCTCCTTTGTGTACAAGAATGCACCCTACATCACAATAGGAGTTTGCACTGTAAGAGTGTCGAATTTGCCCATAAAAGGTGGGTCATTTGACCAGAACTGCAGAAGCAAGGACCAGCCCACGGGAAGCATCCTGCTATGGTATCTGTAACTGTCATGCCTGTGGATGAGGTAAGGGCATTACAAAAGTTAGTGCTCATAAATTGACAAACAGTACTTTTTACCGTTTCTAAGAAAAGCTTATGTGACGAATCCCTCATCATTCCAAAGAAAGAAATTTGGCTTGATGACAAACTTAACTATATGGAAGAATCAGTGGAGATTATGGATCGAGAAGTCAAACAACTAAGACGAAGATGCATCCCTATAGTCAAAGTAAGATGGAACTCTGAATTTACATAGGAACAAGCAGATCAAATTCGTCGCTAAAATTATCCACCATCTATTTTCAACATCATTTGCATTCTTAACTAAATCTCGAAAACATGT
Organism: Tanacetum coccineum; assembly: GCA_026074375.1. Taxonomy (NCBI): domain Eukaryota; kingdom Viridiplantae; phylum Streptophyta; class Magnoliopsida; order Asterales; family Asteraceae; genus Tanacetum; species Tanacetum coccineum. The sequence continues at coordinate 7,148 of BQNB010160545.1, read as the reverse complement.
AGCATAAGTGTCAACTCCTTTAAAGTTTCATATGTAAAGCTATCCATGAAATAATAAAGTGATGATTCCGTTACATCTTGTTATCTGATGATATCAAAATTCGGCATATTATCAAATTCTATATGTTCAACTCTAAAATACGCTCCTTCATACCTTTAGAAACATAATTATCATTCCTCGTTATTTGGGTGTAAGTACAATCAACATCTCCATATTATCTAACCATTCATGAATCATACTCATTTTCTACACATTACCATATCATGTTTTTATGCTTAGGTAAGACGATTTATGATCATCTTATTGAAATGAATTAGGTCACTTCTTCATTTGAATAAGGAAATTATAAATCTCTGAACTATGAATTTATAAATTCTCAGTTACAAGAGTTGACCGATTATTTTTAAGTGGACAAATTATAAATATGTAGGCTTAAGTATTTATCTCGTACAAACAAGTTTCTTTCAATTTTTTTTTTCTTTTTATCTTTTTTTTTTTTTTAATTTTTTTTTCTTTTTGTTTGTTACAAACAATTCCTTAATCATTATCATTATTACCTTCATCATTTGTTCATTTCAAAATCTGTATCTCACGTGATTAGCAACTCTCTTACAAATTCATAATCATTCTTTGACATCACTCATTCCATGATCTCCGTATTCTAAATTTTTTTGTTATATTCTGCAACATAATAACAAGGAAACACACAAGAATCTATACAATGTCAAATGATTTCAATACCACTAGGTATGAAAATTTTGACAAAGACTTGTGATAGCATTCTTATTCGATGTTGACTTTTAAAGGTTAATGAATAACGATTCTTTACGATCAGAGTAGCGCAGCAGAAGCGTGGTAGGCCCATAACCCACAGGTTCCGTAAATCGAAGTATCCCATCCACCCAGGTTTTATCAAGATCTGGAGAAATTCTATTAGCTGTCATAAAAAAGGTGTGGTCTTGAAAATAAGTAGACGTGTGAAAGGAGGTAATTATAATTATGGTGCGCAACATAATTATAAATGCATCACACACGTGGACTTGTGACCTTGATTAGCCTAACATAAAAAATTAAATTCATGCCCCAGTACTACATCTATTCCTAGAATATACCACTATACCTTTCATAACTAAATACGGGACGGATTTCTTTGTAAGGGGTGAGACTATAAAACTCTTAATTTTCATCAAACCTATTTACTTATAATCACAATTATTAGGGGATTTTTTTCGCTTTATTACATTGCTTGCATTGCAATATTTAATATATATGTAATATGCATAACTAGTAGACGAGTCAAGCAACCTTTCATGCATCCTGTCTTCATATATGTCAAGCAAACATCACAATATGTCAAGTCAATATCATCATATTCTTTTTACAAAGTACATTATTCCTATAATGTACCATTCGCAACGTTATATCAAAACGGGCTTTAAACCATTATCATATACCTCTAAACCCTAAATTCCATGAAAGGTTAATATCTAAAGTGAATGTACAAGCTACTAAAGCATATATACAAGTAATATAACATCTCATTTGAAATATAAACTCCCTCCAAGTCAAAGTACAAGTTTTCAAGCCAAAGTACAGTCATAATTAAGCATGACATCTAAAATTAGCGTTTTACCTCCATTTTACCTCCAATTTCTTCACCCATCATTGTGTACAAAGCTACTATACTCAATATACAATTGTAAACCCATTAATTATTCTATTTCATAAACTTTCAGACACATTCTTACCACTCAAACCCAAATATAAAATCAGAAAACCCTACCCGAGCAAAAATTACTAAACCATGGACCGTTTCTTCGTTTTTACCATTGTAAACCTATAACCATTACTCATATGAGTAATATTAACTTAATTTACAAACATTAGTCCAATCATATACAATCATCATTCATCATTTTAATTCAAATATATGCAAATTGAATCAGAAAAAACTAATTATGCCCTAATTGGAACTTTGGACCGTTTACTCATTTTCGCCCATTTTAAACTCGAACCACCTATCAATTCTTGTTATTAATCCTTAATACAATCCTTACAAACATTAATCCATCATTATTGATCAAATGTACACGAATTACAAGCTTGAAAACCCTAAATAAGCCCTAATGAACCTGAAACCTAGTTTCTTTCATTTTGACCCATTTTAACTAATCTTTTTGCAAACAAGCACCTCAATGACTAAGCTCCTTCATCTCTAAGCTGCTTACAAGCACCTCCTTTGAATCCTTGGACACTAAATGAGCCACATGACCTCCTTGTTGGCCATTTTCTAGCCGTGACACCCAAACACCCCTAAAAACCTTCCACCTTGCTTACCTAGCCTCCATAGCCCCTCATACTCATCATCTAGCTTCTCCTCATCACCCTCTAGCCCTTACACACGTCCCATATCAGATCATAAGCATACCTTGGCCTTTAAGGGTCATTTGACTATAAATAGGACCATAAACTCTTCATTTATACTCATCCCCCACTTCCTCCTTATAACCCAATCAGTGCAAGCAATACTTTGTCAATATGAATTATAAAGAGATCCTAAGAAAGTCCAAGAACAGAAGTGTTTTTTTCTTTTATTTTCAAGCAAAAGAAATCAAGGAAGAAGAAGCCGGAAGTCGTTATTCTAGGCGTACGAAGCTAAAAGTCCCGATTTCGACCCGTTTTCAAGCTATAAGCTCAAACCCAGGCTCTAAGGATTATACTTCTGCTCCTATACTCTTATAATGTTAATATGATCCTAAATATACTCTTGTTAAAGTTTCATAACTCAATTCATGCTCATTTTCCGTTTTGATCCAAAAAATTGTACACCGAAACCCTAATTTTATGTGTTTTCTTAATACTAAATGTTATAGTGGTTAAAATATTTATTATAATCCTATCCAGCATGCTTAATTAATTGTTAAAATAACAACTTTATTGATTAATGAATAAATTTGATCTTAAAACCCGCACGTTTACGTTTTGAAACCCTAATTTGACCCGTTTTGCTTCCTAGCTTAACAAATCGTTATTCTAAACTTTCGTTGCGTTAAATCTTCATATTTTAGTTTATTATAACTTATAAATGTCTATTGAAATGTTAAAATAAGCTTGCATGGCAATTTGGACATGTTTTGTAAATATTATCCATGCAAGGGGTATATATCGTAACTTTCTGAAACTTATAACTAAAGGGCTGAAAATGTCATTTTATCAAGTTATTAACTTTAAGGGTCTATTATTTTATTATCACACAACCCCCCCCCCCCCCCCCCCCCCCCCCCCCCCCCCCCCCCCCCCCCCCCCCCCCCCCCCCCCCCCCCCCCCCCCCCCCCCCCCCCCCCCCCCCCCCCCCCCCCCCCCCCCCCCCCCCCCCATTTTCAAAAGTTACAGGTTTATATTGGTATATCTTTTAAACTTGAAGGACCAAACTCGTAAAAGTGCAAACCCCAAGGGTATATTTTGCCACTTTTCAAACTCAAGGGTCTAAAATGTAACATTTTGAAAAAGTATAAAATCATGTTTAAAACCTTACAAGACATAACTTTAATTAACGCTTCTCGTGCTTAACATTTCCAGATATTGATTAAAATGCTTAAAACCGATTATATCATATCACAATACTAGGGAGCTTCATATTAAGGAGTTTCATCTTGGTATTACGTTCTGACTGAGTTGTTGGGTTTACGATTTAAAGTACCCTAGCTCCTCAAACGTTTACTGAATGACTTCTGAATTATGATAGCCCGAACGGTGATACAATAATTCCAAACTCTTCAATCAAACTCATAACTCTTAAAACTAAAGTTCTAGAGTACAATCTTCCTAAGACTCAACATATTTACTCAGGTTGCGTGACGTGGCTGTTTACTATCATTTACTATATCAACCTTCCCTGTTAAGATTATGATAAGGTCGTCAGCTTTCATTTCAGAATATTTATTACATCTACCTATCAGGTGAGTTCATAGCCTTGCCTTTCAATCTTTTGAATGTTTTATAAACCCGCGAGGGGGATACATGCTTGTTACAAACTCTTTTATATACTCATAACAATGTGATTACTTTTCAAAGACTTAATGAATTCATAACCCCATATTTCAATCTTTTGAATACTTTATAAACTTGTGATACCTGATATAAACCATGAATGCAAGTGTTTTTAATGTGATGCTATCTAGATATATTGTTGCACTTAGTAGCTTCCTGATGCCATTAGTTAATATCTTGAATCATTAATTTACTTGCATTGCGAGTGAACTGCGATATTTGAATGTATCTTTTGAGGTGACAGCTCCCGTTGGTTACCTTCAGCTTGGGGTACCAAACGCACTATATTTGTCCCTAATAGGTAACCTGCAAGTTACCTTTTCGCACTGGGGACATCTGTCCTTAACCAGTATCACTACGTGATTTCCTGTTAATGTATGATGTCATGAGCTTGATGCAATAAAATTGGTCCGATGATGATTGTCCCTGCAATACACGTATTTACAACTATAACTTGTATTCAACTATTCATTTCAAACCTATGAATTCACCAACCTTTTGTTGACCTTTTTATGCATGTTTATCTCAGGTAATTGAGAAACTTATGGCATGGAGTGGCATGGACATGAAGATGGCTAAAAAATTGTTATCATTAAATTTTATGTTTCTAGATTTTGGGGACCTGCCTTAGTAAACTCTGATTTGATATGAATGATAAATAATCTTTGAATTAAAGTTCTTTTTGGACGTTTTCAATGATTATGATTGTTGTATCCATGAAGTAATACCCCAGATTAGCTTCCTATGCTATATTGAAAAAATGGGGGTGTTACACATATGGACTTGTGTGGACCAATGCGAGTGTAGAGCATTAATGGGAAGAAATATATTTTGGTCATCGTTGATGATTATTCCAGATTTACATGGGTTAACTTTTTGAGATCTAAGGATGAAACTCTAGAATTTGTTACTAAATTTCTAACGTAAATTTAAGTTGGTCTCAATAAAACCGTTAGATTCATCCGCACTGACAATGGCACATAATTTGTTAATCAAGTTTTGACTGAATTTTATGAAAAGGTCAGTATCTTTCACCAAAAATCTATTCTGAGAACTCCTCAGCAAAATGGTGTTGTCAAAAGACGGAACCGTACTCTTGTGGAAGCTGCTCGGACGATGTTGATTTTTTCAAAGGCTCCAATGTTTCTATGGGCAAAAGCTATTGCTACTGCTTGTTACACCCAAAATCGATCCCTAATTCACACTCGTCATAACAAAACCCCATATGAGCTGGTGCATGATAAGAAGCCTGATCTTACCTTTCTCTGAGTCTTTGGTGCTCTTTGTTCCCTATAATGACAGCGAGGTATCTTGGAAAATTGAACCAACAGTCTGATATTGGAATCTTCGTTGTTTATGCACAGAGGAAGGGCCCCCCCCCCCCCCCCCCCCCCCCCCCCCTATATTGCCGTGATAGGATGACATCTACAAAAATGAGACTGCAGACAGCACCTGTACTTCAGCTAACACTGGTATAATTAATCCTCTCTACAAAACCCCCGCTCTGTTCCATAATGACTCTCTCGCCATCATAGAAGACTTACTGAGACGCCCACCCCTAATGCGCATCACTTCGATCCACAGCTACCATCACCGGTACAAGACCCGCGCAACTTTCCGTTACATACTCGCCTGGACAATTACGTTTAGGGGCTCGTACCCAATTTGGTCCCCTGCAGCACTTATGTTCCCTCTCAACAAATAAGAGCTAGAGATCTTATTTCAATTTGATGTTGGACATGTATACCTAGATCCTCCTCGCTGTTGAAAGACCTTTCCTCCTGCTTCAGCGTTCAAGTTCAAGTCACCTTCAGTCTGGTTACACCAATCTTCTTCTACCATAGATCATGATGCACTTTCGACAAGTCAATTCACAGTCATCTTCAAGATGCACCTTCTATAAGTCTTTCACCGTCATCTTTAGCATTACAATCTCCTAGTTCACATCAAGGTGTTGCAGCTGGATCTACTATCATTAAAGACAATCCTTTTACTCATGTTGACAATGATCCCTTCCTAAACGTGTTTGCTCTAGAACCTAGTTCTGAAGCATCATCATCCAAGGATGTTCGTTTAGCGGAATCTACTCATGTCACTCAACCACGTCATCATCTCGGGAAATAGAGCAAGGATCACTCGCTTGATAATGTCATTGGCAATCCCTCCCGACTGCTATCCACCAGAAAACAACTTGCAACCAATGCCTTGTGGTGCCTATACAACTCTGTACTGTCAAAAGTCGAACCAAAGAACTTCACATCTACCGTAACTAAAGACTGCTGGTTTTAAGCCATGCAAGATGAGATTTACAAATTTAATCGACTTTAAGTATGGGAATTATTATAACAACCAGACTGTGTCATGATTATAGCTCTCAAGTGGATTTACAAAGTTAAGCTTGATGAGTACGGTGATGTTCTAAAAAACAAGGCACGGTTGGTGGCCAAAGGATATCGACAAGAGGAGGGAATTGATTTCGAGGAATCCTTTGCACCAGTTGCACGCATCGAGGCTATAAGAATCTTCATCGCTAATGCCGCCAGTAAAAACATGATCATCTATCAAATGGATGTCAAGACAACATTCCTTAATGACGAGTTAAAGGAAGAAGTCTATGTTAGTCAACTAGAGGGTTTCGTTGATCCAGACCATCCGACACATGTTTATCATCTAAAGAAGTCTCTATATGGTTTAAAGCAGGCTCCTCGGGCGTGGTATGACACCTTGTCACGGTTTCTTCTGGACAACAACTTTTCTAAGGGTGCAGTTGACCCGACATTATTCACTCAGAAAACAGGCAAACATATTCTTCTTGTTTAAATATATGTAGATGATATCATATTTTCCTCGACTGACCTTAAAGCATGTGGCATATTTTCTAATGAGTTAAGTTCTAAATTCCAAATTTCAATGATGGGACAAATGTCTTTTTTCCTAAGATTACAAGTTTCTTAAAATCTCAGAGGCATTTTTATTAATCAATCAAAATTTTCTCTAGAAATATTAAAGAAATTTAGGATGGATTCATGTGACCCTGTTGATACACCAATGGTGGATCAACTTAAAATGGATAAGGACCCCTTAGGATTTCCAGTTGA